>CM021737.1:37587605-37848975 GCA_011075105.1 Heteronetta atricapilla
CCCGGCCTCCCGCTCCCCGCGCCGCCGCGTCGCCATTGGCTGAGCCGCGCCGCCGCCGCGCCGCCATTGGCTGAGCCGCGCCGCCGCCGCGCTGCTATTGGCTCCGACGCGCCGCGGAGCAACGGCTGCCGCTCGTCGCCTCAGCGGCGGCTGTCCGCGCAGCGCCCCGGAGGCTGGCGGCCCTGTCACGCCCGGCCCGGCCCGGCCCGGCCCGGCCCGGTACCGCCGCACGGGCGCGGCAGGCCCGGTGCCCTGGCACCGCCAACCCCGCTGGAAGCAGTGAGAGCCCCGCCAGGCCTGGTGGGCCCAATACGGCAGCAGCACCCGCCGCTGTGGTGATGGAGGACGGCTGCTTGCTGCGGGTCTGAATCTGAAAGTTTTAATTTAACATGTCCCTTCCGCTCTAGAAAACAAATTTTCTCCTGGTGGTACGTGGTGATGCAGCAAACGAACAAACCCCAAGCACTATGAATTAAAAAACTTAAATTTTGGCCAAATGAGGAAACAAATCTGTAAAACTGACCCTACCCAAGCTTCAGCCTTCAACTTTCTGGTCGTGCCTGAGGAAAGTCAGTGCCACAAGGAGCAAACAGCACAGCCAGCCCTTCACCCGCGCACCCCCTGACCTCCCATCTCATACCTCAGCACACGTTCTGCCCTCCCCAGACTTGCAGCGGGTACATACAACACTGAGGAATAGCCTTACGTGAGCCAAATGAAGGCAACAAATCCAGGGAAACAACTGACAGTTTACTTCCTGTTGCTAATTAAACTAATTATCTCAAATTTCATCTTCAGTGCAATCTGATCAAACATCTCTGCGCTCATAAACACTTGCTATCTTTTCCATTTGTTTCATCCACAGTTCCTTCCAAAGGCTTAATTTAGCGCTGCGAAGTTACCGCTAATCACTTGGGAGGTGGCCAACAGACATCTGAGGCAAAGCCAGAGGCATTCCTCTCCCCATGTTCACAATCCCTTAACAATTTATTCATAAATTCCCCACAGTTGTGATAAATCTTACTTCCAATGTGCTGCTTTCCCTGTGCTACCAGCGCATTCTTTGCTTCTGTCCATACAACCTCCTGGTTTGCGAAAGCCCTGTGTCTGCGCGTAGAAGCTCCGCAGTCCCACCGATTACTGGGAGAAGAACCTCCTGGTGAGCGTTGACTTCTCCTGAAGTGCTTGTCAGGGTTGAGTCCTCAGACTGTGAGATCTTCCAAGGAACAGCGACATCCCTAGCCCGCGAAGGAGCTCATCGCCAGTGCTACCCAACAGACAAAACGTGAGCTGGTCCATGGTCAATGCCTGATGGATTTTCAGTGCTCTGCCTCAAACAAGGGATCACTTTTTGTCAGGAGACAAAAAGCACTTCGTACCTCTGACACTACCCGGCCCCTTTTCCCAGCCATCACCACCAAGTGAGGGACAGCCCCTGAGACCAAACCGGCCCTGGTCCCACTTGCGTTACCCTCCTGGTGAGGCCAGGGCTGGAGAGCACAGCCAGCGTGGCTGGGGCACTTCCATGGGGTTTGAGCAAGGCAGTTCAGCTGGGGGAGGATTTCAGTCCCTGAGACTGTCTTTAAAATTCTCTTTGAACCCCCATAGGGGAGTCAGTGGATGAATGTTTAGGGCCTGCGCCACGCAGCAGCTCGCGCCTCCCCACCCTGAAGGTCCGCGATGTTACAGACTTAAGGAAATAAATACATCGGTGGTAGGTGGCTATTAAAATTTAAAAGGGGAAGGAATTTCTAAGTGCGACATCAAAATCATTTGTCAGCGCAAAATAAAAGAGGGACATGAAATCACAAGAAGAAGAAAAAAAATTGTGTCTGAGCTTCGCATAAATTTGTAATGAAATAACTCAGATGTCAGGGGAATAGCTGTTTGATTTCCAGCACTTGCATTGCACACTGTCCTTTTAAGATACAGAGGTTATTTAAAATATATATTTAATGACTCGATTTGAAAGGCTCCTAAAAGACGCTATAAAAAACACACAGCTCATTAAATAGGGATGGTACTGGAAAGATGTAAACACAAGGGATGCCCGCAGGCCCCGCTTCCAGCATTTACCTGGGGTGCCTCCAGCACGGCGTGAGGGCCTCCCTGAGAGAGGGGCTCCGAATCCCCCCGAGGAGCCTGGAGCTGCACCCAGCCCTCACTGCCCTCACCACCCACCGGGACGTGGGGACAGCCGAGCTTCACATCGATGGTCCCAAAAGCTGGGAGAAGGTCGGAAACGGGAAGCAAGCAAGGGCTGAAGAAGGGGACGGCATAAGGCTAAGGAAAATAATTTGAAATCATTTCGGTGACAAGCCATCACGAGCCCTCTGTAATATATACTGCAGGTATCTGTACGTGACTGCTGGAGCACAGGGCACTACAATAAATCACATTATGTTTTACAGCGTGATACCACGTCCCACAAAGTCAGATCTCACCAGTTCCGACTCGCAGGATAGCTCAGCGCAGCCAAAATGGAAAGGGCATAAAGGGAAAAACAGTTACAAGCACAATCTTTTCTAGGTGAGCTTCCCCAGAAACAGGTCAAAGAAACAAGCAAAAAATCCACCACAACAATAGATGAGGGTCGCACATTAACTGAAAATTGAGAGACGAAAATCAAGCCCGGCCTCTTTCTGGAAGAGCATACAGATGCTCTGATATTATTAGGCATGGGAATTTCACTGCCTCAGGCCAAAGAGAAAGGCTCTGGTACCTGTCATCCTCAGTCTGCACTTGGCTAGCACCAAGGCAACGAGCATCCAAGAACCCATCACTCTGTGCGTGCGCGTTGGAAGCTGTGAGCGACCCGATGAAAACATGTCACGGATGGGCAAATGAGCCGAATTAAGTCTTTTTAAGGTCTAATCCTTTAAAAATACTTTAAATGGTGTCAGCTGCTGCGTTATCCACTTTGTATCATTCCATTTGTTTATGATACTAATCTTCAAAGAGTGGTAAATAGGTATTTTCAAGCAGTCTGGCCTCTTTTAAAGGGGTTTAATCGCGGTGCAGTGCAATCTCCACAAGCACGTGGGTTATTCCTCGCTGAGGGCTGCTGTCCTCTGGTGATCTCAGCAGGGCTGCTGTGAATTAGGTTTCCCGCGGATTTACCGCAATACTGTATGCAGGGAGCGTACCTCATCCTTTGATCTCGGGCCACAGCTCCGCCTGTTCCCAGGGGCACAGGAGATTGTGAAAAAGATGCGAACAAAAGACCACAAAATAATCCAGTTCCTATGGGACCTACCCCACGTGTCTCTCTGCCCCTCTGCTGAGGCTGCCTAACGAGCCCGTACGGCGAGGCAATGCAGGTATGCTTTGGAATCACCAAGTGGTCCATGCGGCGGTGGTCGTGGTTAATTAAAAGCCTCCTCCTTCTAAGGACTTATTAGCCTTGTGTGTAAGTAAAAGGAGGGGCTCAATGCTAATTAAGCTGTTGGTGGCACTCTGAAGCAGCATTAACGTTGAAGTCAATGCCCTGCTGCACCCTGCTAGGTGATGGAGAGGAAGGGACTGAAGTCGGAATACTCCGAGCATCCCGCAGACCTCCAAAATCTGTGGCTGCCTCCAAAGCCGCTGATCACACCAGAGATTATCCCCATTCTGCTTTTCGATTGGAACCAATCCTTCTGGGAGTACAACGGGAAAAAATAAAATAAAAAAGCTAAATCCTGTTTGAGGCATGCGTCCATGTATTCCTGAACACCAATTATTTAATCATTTCGGAGCTATCCAAACGTGGGAATTCCTTTTCCCAGAGCATGAATTTTGTACGGAACCACGGGACATTGTGTTTAAAGCCCAGCCTAATGATTACACAACCAAACGACAGCACTCGCGTGGTTCTTTTAGGAGATGTAGCAATGAACTATTTGCATAAACACACTGAAGGGCCATTTGAATAAATGCGCAGTAACTAGATTGCCAAGTCAAGTAAATACCTCAGCACCGCAGTGCGCAAAGCCAGAATGTAAGTCAGCAACTTCTGCCTTTTTCCTACTTTAACAGACTTTGCTCCCACCTGGGGTTTCGCTGCGACTGACGGGCTGCGACTCGGACAGCAGGACCCCGTGCGCCCTGCACTGCGGTCAGGGGCCGGATCGACACACGAATATTCACCCTGAGGCAACGAAAACGCAGGCACCGCCTCAGAGAAGATGGACAGGAGTTGCTTACAGCCTCTTCCTCTTCCAACAGCAAGGTTATGACCCTGGGCTCACAACATCACTTAGGGCTAACGAGCTAGCATCCCTGCAGAGGGTGAGGGCACGTTAACAAGAAGCATTAGCGGTTACATTAATATCACGGTTGGATACGAACCCTCTCCTAGCACACACCTGCAGGATGTAGCAGCATGCTTCACCCAAAAGCATTGGTTCTGACCTCTCCTAACTTGCATTTCGGGACCTGTTGCAAAACGTTGCGCTCCCCCACGTAACGTTGCTCCTGCTGAAATCAGCAGAAGAGCCCCAATATGTATTTCGCTAATACAAAGGAAAAGGACTGTCAGCATTCTCCAGCAATCCACCTAAGGCAGCACTGGCTTCCGTCGGTTGGAGGGAGTCCAGTTGCTCGCTCTTCTAAGTTATTTGGCACAGCCCACTTGCTCGCCCGGCTCCCTCTAAAGCAATTTATTTCTCTGTCTCTCTCCCTCTTCCCTCTGTTTTATAATACGGATTAGGTAAGCATCTGGTTTTAGCAACAACAGCTTCTGCCTCGGGGTGGAGGTAGGAATGAGATAACCTCCTGAGATCCCCACTAACCCTGTTTTCTAACATCTCAGGAGCCGCGAGAACTGGCTGACATTTGCGCTATTTGGCTGTCCTAGAAGTTATTAGATGAGTAAGTACTGATGCTTCAAAAGGCAGAAGCATTGTGGTGTTTAGGAGATGCCTTGGCACGGAGGGTTCTGTGCATTTACAGGTTTGATTCACAGGGAGAACTGGATGGTACGCTTTAATTCTTTGGATTTCAAGTAATAAATTAGTCTGCTAGGGTCTAATTTGACAGTTCTTCTGGAGGAAGTGAGGTGCCACCTATTCTAAAACACATTTATCTGACACTGTTACATAAAGGCTGCTATAATTAAAGAGAGTGTGAAGACTTCGTTGTCGCTTTTGCTCGATTTAAAGCACCTACGAGGAGAGAGGTAACCGGGCGACATCTGCAGGTATCCTCTACATTTAACTAGTTGTGAGATTCCTCTTTCCTGCGGGCTCTGTGGAGATCTGCAAAAAGCTGAGCTGTGGGAAACTCGGAACCATAGCTACAGCCTTCCAGAGCTTGATAAAGAAGAGTAGATTACCTCCACCTCCTGAGGCAGATACGAATGTGCTCTCAGGTTTTCATAACTCCAGCCAGCCCTGCTCTAATTACGGCTTCTGCTGGTGCACGGTATTGAGCACAGCAAATCCAAAATCACCTGCGGAACATTGCAAGACGTAGCCCACGGCCATGGCACCGTATTAACGGGGGCGTCGCCTTCAAAACCTGGGGATTTGAAGGGCAGGACCCATAGAGCAGTCGTGGTGATACCCACGGACACCGCACGCAGCCATCGCCCTCCAGCACAACTCCAGCAGCCGCCCGGACATCCAAAATGTGGCCACATCACAAAAAGACAGCGTGTTTTTAGGGCTGGACTGGGGCCATGGCTCTTTGCTGGAAGGAGGATGTGGGGGCTCTCTTTTCAGAGGAGACAGACATTTTGTCTCCCATGCCAGAAAACATCCGGGCCAGCGGATTAAGCGCGTATTTTATTTCTTATTTTAAGCTGCTCTTCTCTTCTGATGAGTGTTAATCAATCTCCTTAACTGCCCTAAGTGCTGATGCCGAGTGGTGCCGTACACCACTTCAGACTGCAAGTGATGAAATTAGGGAAACAGTCAATGAAAGCCAGTTACCAACTTTATGGGAAGCCGCCGCTACCTCACCGAAATTTTGCAAGTTGGAAGTAGTGAACCTACAGCTTCTGTTCTGTGACACAAACTGATCAGTGCTCTGCTGCTTCTCCCTGGGGTTTCCTTTTTATTTTTTTGTATTTTCTTATGCTTTGTAACCCAATTAGCATATCCTGCAACACAGCATTTGAATTCCGTGGCAAGGGCCTACAGGAAACGTCAGCTCATGTCAGCAGATTTCCGCGACGCCCATCCAAGTGGAGAAACGGATCCAGAAACAACCGATCAATGAAGGAGCAGCCACTTAGCCAGCTCGCGTCCTTTAAATATTTAGTCAGGGCACTTGAGAACCAAGTGGAGGAAAAAAAAATAATAACGATTCAAGAATTTTCCTGCATATTTAAGGAAGAGACTTTACAGGCAGGAACTTCTCCGGGAGACCTTTTCTCACCTGCCAGCCCAGACCATCCATTTAGGATGTCCTCAGCACCCAGAGTACACCATAACATCTGCCTACAAAGCCCTGAAAATAATGGCTGCTCGTTGTTGTTACGGGGCTCTCCTGGAAGACACAAGGCAGTAAAAGATCCCTGAATCATGTTTCTATGCGCCTCGGTTTGGGAGGGCCTGTTGGCACCCCTGTCTTTGGGGCGCCTCCTTGCAGGAACAGCGGGCACCCTTCCCAGAAGGACAAACGGCCGTGGCTGAGTGTGCCCACGAGCACGGTGGGGTGGCTCGGGGCAGACACAGAGCACGAAGAGCATCCTCCTCTTCCTTCCAGCTGTCCTTATGGGCAGGGGAGGGCTGCAGAGCAGCTCCGGGTACGGCGGCGACAGCAATCTGGTGGCCCCAGCACCGCGGGAGGTCAGGATGGATGGGGTTGTGTGCGCTGGGGGTGCCAAACACCTGCCGGCTCTAATTCCTTCAGCATCTCTACGTACTCCACACGCCAGCAGCGCTCTGTGAGTTCCTTTTACAAATCCGAGGCAGTCAGAATGGCTAAAAATACCTTCTGCCGTTCCCTTACAGAAGAGAACAACCGTAATTATACAATCCTTGCAGCAGAGCCCATCTCCCTGGTACGGGCACGAAAAGCCCTGTGTGTAAAGGGGGTCGGCGCACGAGGAGGTACGGAACTAGGATGGAACAGAATCTGGTCCTCTGCTTTGGGGCAAAGGTGTTTGAACCGATCCGTAAACCTGTACAATTCCCTGCCTGAAGCAACGCGTCGATGCACATGCTGTCAGTGCCCGTCTGTGAGGGCTGGGGGTAGTTCAGACGCCCAAGCCACTTCTGATGCTCCGAGCATTTACACAAATACTATTATTTTTTCCCTTACCACTTTCATGCAGTCCTTAGATAGCTATTTTCCCGTCTCTCAAATCCTGCAGTCACACACACAAAAAGAACAGAGGGGTTAGTTGATCCCGGCCTTGACAAGATCCTTACGGAGGCTAATTTAAGTGAATAAATAAATAAACAAATAAATACACTGCTGGGGGAAAGTTGTGTGCTAGATCTGAACCTGCCTATGAGACGGGAAAGAAAAGAGCAGGAATGAATGGAGAAGCAGCAATATTTAGGGTCTCGTGTTTGCTACAGTCCAAAAAAAAGAGTACGAAGCACGTGCACGCAAGTCATCGGGGAGCGAGCATGGAAAAATTCAGCTCCAATAGCTGGGCTTGATGGAGATACAAGCAGAAAACAGAATATTATAATGGGAGCTGCCGAGAATAATAACCAAGGGCAGTTTTGCCATCGCTGCCCATAATCACCGCGAGCCATACAGATGAAGAAGCAGATCAGAACCATGTGTTCTCAGAGCTTAATTCAATATCCAGAAGAGGGAGCACAGAATTAAATGGCTACAAAAGTCAAAACTGATAAGAGGAAATATTTATCCAAATTGCAGAAGAAATCCAGAGCATTAAAAGAACTGACAGAGCCCAAAGCTTGCAGCACTCATCCTTAAAAAGGAAAGGATTCGACGTTTATTTGAGCACCGCAGCCACTGCAGCTCGGCACGCTCTGCCAAGCAAAATCGGAGATGTAGGCAAACTGCTTTCGGCCGTGATCCCTCGGCAGGGACAGGCTTCGGAAGAGACTTAGCATTGCTGGCAGCCTATTCTCTACCTGCTTGCTAATTCACTTTATTCCCAGAATCACAGAGGAGATTTGTATTCAAGCTCTTCAAAACCAGTAGCTGTTGCATCCCACAGCCCTCCTACAGCCACAGGTAGGCAGCCTTTGGGCCCGACGCCGGTCAGCATTGCTTTCAGACCTGGCGCAGGGAGCAGACACTGGTTTTGTTCCAGTCCAGCCCAGGAGTAAAATGATGACTCGAACCCTCATTACTGCTATTAGTTACCCTACAGTGACATACCAGACGTCTTAGGAGGGAATATTGCTGCCACCTCTTGGTTCAGCAGAATAACAATAGCAAAGTAAGCTGCCGTCCTTCTCCCCCACGCCCTTGGAAACCTCTGGCTTTAGGGGGGCTTTCAAAAACGAGCTGGAACTAGGATAATCTGATGTGACTTCCATCGACCTTGTCTGTCAAGCCGTAGGCCACAGAATTTCACCTGTACCAAGATCTGCCATTCTGTGTTAGAAAAAATTATACTGGGGTGCCAGGAAGGCATCTGGTTTGAACTGGAAGGTGTCAGGAAAAAGGTGAGCTCACTCCCGAGGCTGTCATCCAGCCTCTGCTCTGGGGAGGAGCTGCCTGCAGTTGTGTTAGAGCACCCTGAGCAAAGCTCACCAAGGCAGTTACCCCCTAACGTAACACGGGCAGCTCACCGGGAAAAACACCACTGATGCCTTATTTTTCTAATTCGTGGGATGAGGAGACAAGATTCAGGGCACGCCGGTGGCACGTCACGCTTCTCGCTGCTGGGGCTGTGGGAAGGGAAGACGACGCGTCCGGGTGTGCAGCAGGCAGCAAAGTTAAAACAGCAGCCTCACCGACTCTGTCGTGAAAAAATAAAACTAGAAGACGATTTATTAAATACGCTTAGTGCTTTTCATAGCAGCAGGAAACAAGCGTTAAGGATTAAATAGCTTCTTTTGTCAGCGGACTCGCTCCTTCCCACACGTGCGCTCCGCTCTCCCCGGCGAGTTTGAAAGCCCTGCGTTCTTCTTCATGCAGCTGATTCAGCTTCATCCATCTTTTGAAGAAGCCACCTTAACCGAGCGATGACGCAGGGATCATGAAAATATTCTTTCTACCTGCAGCTAATCTCCCAGTTCCCTCCGAGCATGAACGGCCCGTAGCTCCCAGAAGTTCCCCCTGCCTGACACAGACCAAAACGTCAGTTTTCAGAGATGGAGAAGCTATTTCCCGAAAAAGCTTTTGCTGTATCCAGAGTCATAGGCACGGTTTGCCAACCGCAAGCAGCAGTGTGCACCCCCGATTCTTTGTGTCGTGGGAAAGATCGCTGTATGCCTGTAGCATCCCTTAAACACACCCAAGGCAGGCAAGTATTTCAAGGACCTCTGTGGGAAGGGCACTGTGCGGTTGTTGGGCTCCGAAGTACAGACACACCAGCTCCCGTATCCACGTTCCAGCAGAGTAAAACCCCCTGGCCTTGCATTTCAAGCACCAGGTCTCAAGGACACAACACAGAAGTGAATTTTCAAAGGCTTCACGGATTGTTTGCTTGCACCTGAAGCTCACTGAGCACATTCTGGGCGTCCGCTGCCCCGGCCAGAGCCTCCCTTTGGAGCAGGACCCACGGCTACAACACGACGGCAATCAAAAAGGGAATTGCCTCCACATCAAGGACTTCTCTACCAAAACCTACAGCACGCATCAGTCAGTAAGGGACAAAAACCTGGTTTTCTTCTGCTACGTGGCCTGCTACTGCTATTTTGAATGTGGGTTACCATGGCAATGGGCAGAATCCGGCACGGATTTGTTTCGTCATAATTGCTGCACAATTTGGGGCACCCAGCTAAATACTCTCCTACTATTTCCTCCAGCCAGCCTCGGGAGCGGAGCTTCCACAAAGCTCAGGATTTAATGAACAAGCCGTCACAAAACATGGCAAATTAAAGCAATTATAATTATTGAGAACAACCGAGTTTAGTTCCGTGAGCACGTAGGAGTGTTTATTGGTGTTTTCATGACTCCAGCTTTGGAGAATCTTCAACATTTCCTCCGTGCTCCCCATGCCCGAGGAGGAAGCAGGGAATCACCTACCTGCACTCGGTGCCCGGGGTTTCGAGACCAGCCAGCGTGGGACCTGCAGGGGTCCCACAACCCTGCCCCATACCTGGGGGATGCTGCAAATGCTGCGGGCTGCCCCCAAAACGTGCCCACCTGGAAAGCACGAAGCAACAGGGCTCACAAGTGCCCAGGCACACGGCTTTTACTGAAGGGACGTGATGGTGCCCAAGTGCCCTCAGGCAGAGCCGCGCTCTCCTGCGTTGGCCTCCAGGGTGACCGCCAGGCAGCGAGGCCCCCAGGAGTGCTCAGCAGGGGCTGCACAAGCTCCCTGCCCCTGGAGAAAAGCTTTGGGTGCAGCACAGCAAGGGATGGGGCCGCCGCCTGCTGCAAAGTTACGCTTCCAGGGCTGTTGTGTGTTTTAATATTAGGTTTCTCACAAGTTTGTATTGCCAAATCCGCAGAACCAGGCTGATGTGCATTAGCAAATCTGTGTCTTCTTTTTTTTTTTGATAATTGAAGCTGGAAGAAAAGCCAAGAGTTTATACTTTAAAAAAAAAATCTGGTTTAAGTTTACATAACTCCCGATCTCAGCAACGCCACCGTGCCCTGCAGATCCCTACCCCATCGCCCGGCAGGTATTTATATACCCGAGCACACCAGCCCATCGCAGCGCCGGGAGCAACACAGACGAGGCAAACCCAGCCCTGCATTTGAGTTCCTTGCTGTTCTGCGCTCCATGTTCAGCGGGTCAGTGGTAAATTACACGTGGATTAATGTCTGATAGCATGTAATTTTCTTCTTCTGAAAGCGCGAGCCGTCCTTCCAACCCTCTGTGCTCAGGACAAAGGCTCCTCGCGAGGCTGGGTGAGCACAGCACCAAGGTGCTCAGCGCAGCAGAAGGGGACCGAGCTGCCCCACCTCTCCCCTCGGCCTCGAGGGGGTGCGGAGGCTGGGGGCCACACGCAGGTGTCCCACACACCTCCATGGAGGCGTCCCGCCGCGCCGGCCAGCCTGCTCCTGCCTACGGGGAGCTGGGCTGGCACCGTAAGCAAGCGGCTCCAGGTAAAACACAAAACGAGGGCATGGGTTCGATGGTGTAAATTGGAAAAACAAGAGGCAAACGCGTGGACGCGCACGCAGAGGAGCACAAACCATGAGTTTAGTGCAGGGCACAGGCGGTGAGGAGCTCCAGGGGCAACAGCAAGAGGGTTGTGCTTGGGGGGCACCAACAGAGATGCGGAGAGGAAAGCACCAGCAGAATCCCACATGTGTATTTGAAGATCCAATTTTTACCTGCATGCCCTAGGACCAGTAATGTTATTCATCACAGAAAATGGTGGCTGGTTTTCTTTGTAACACATCTCCCTTTCAGAGGACACATTTCGAAGGCAGGATTTTTTTCTCCTTCCGCTCCCTTCCTCTTCAGTTCATTCCACACCAAGGACTTTGAATCCTGCCCAGAACTTATGAACCATCTACATCCTCGTTTTGTACCTCGATAGGACGGGAAATACTTCATTTAAGCAGTTAACAAAGTGCTTTCTAATTTTGTGTTTGTCTTGTGCATTCCACAAATGTAAATTCAAAGCAGGAGCCAGGGCTTGTGCCCTCGGCTGCAGAGACCAGAAAGCAATTTCCAGGAAGCATCGTGTGGTTGCTGAAGAACAACTTGAGCTAATTCCTGTCTCCTGAGCTAACCGGGGCATCTGATCAGACACCCAGCACCGCAAATTACACCCGAAACAAATCAGCAGGAGCAGCTCTCTGGAACTGAATTGTGTTGGGCTGGTGATGTCCAACCCCGAGCCAAGCGCTTTGCTGAGGAACCTGAAGACTGTAAGGATGGCATTGAATTTCCCGACAGGAGGCTCCAGGGCTCCGGCTCCGCGCTGAGGGGATCGCAGCACGCCGAGGTGCCAGCCCCACCGTGTGGCTCCGGCCACAACTGCACGCCTCCAGCACCCAGCAGCACCGCGCACGCTGTGCCACGGCCATGGAACTTCGTCCTGCACCCAGCTCTGATGTTTGAAAAGCATTTTTGTAGTCCCTTACCTAAGACCATGAAGAAATGGGAACCGTGGTCGGTAAGTTACCTTGCAGTAACCGCAGGGGAGCTCCATCTAACTCAGCGCGGCTGCAGGAACATGCATAAAACCTGCTCACATCTCTTCCGCCGCGGCGGCCGACACATCTACCCTCAGGAGCTATGCTCACATCTGCCTGTCAGGGAAGATGCTCACCAGATGCACGAGGACTCGCCTGGTTCATCTTGCCTGGAACGCTAAGGAAGAAATTTGGGAAAAGGTTCCCAAGGGCTACAGCACAACCCGGTGTTCAGAGCACAGCCCCAGCTGCCTGCTGTCCCTGAGACGGGGGAACAAGGCCACGGCAGGACCGCTGTGTGGCCCCCAAGCTGGCAACGTCCCCGCAGCACAATAGGGATAACACAAACTTGTTTGACCCCAGGAAGATGCAGAGGAGGAGGGTTTTGCCTCCTACAAAACAGCAGCACAGAGGTGAGCCCCACAGAGCTGATTAACGGGTACCGGTTGGGGAACGGGAGCAGGAAGGGCTGGCCACGGGGCTCCCAGCCACAGCCTCCTGCGCCCAAATCCAAGAAAATGAGCAAAAATAGGAACTGCTGGAGGGGAGGAGCACCTTGGGCATGCTGGAGCCTGAGACCTGAAAGCCACAGCAGCAAGCTGAAGCAAAGCAGGTGAGAAGTCACAAAAGCGACAGCCCCAAGCGCAAGGAAGTCGGTACAGAATTAGTCTGTCAGGAAGTGGAAAGGCAGAAACCGGCCAAGCCACGGCTGGTGGGCTTAAAAGCAGTTCAAACACATGTTGAGAACAGAACCTTAGGTTGTAAAAGGCTTCAGGTGTAGCTTCTGCAACTGTAAAAGTGACAGTGGAGACAGGGAGGGGCAGGGAGTGCTAACACAGAGCAGACACGGCTATTAACTCGAGCTATGCTCTGGTAGTTAGAGACAAATAACGTGACATCGTGTCTAAGTTACAGAGCCCTTTTCCTCTACGAATGACAAGGAAATGAGAGCAACAACAACTATTAATTTTTAGGTCATCAGACAAGGTTTTCACCCAGACATACTACTAAAATTGGCCGAAGAGCTCTCTGAATTGTTAAAAATTGACGGCTTATTTTTAGGCAAGCCTTGAAATGCTGAGGAACTTTCAAAGGACGAGGAGCGAGGCGGCAGCGTGTAACCATTGAACCCGTGCAGCGTCGCTGGCACCGCTTCGCACACGGCTCCAAAGGATGGCTGTTCTCACGGCTAGGTGGCACGGCACGTCGTCCATCCTCGTGGAGCCCTTCCAGGCCAAGCTGCAAGCTCCGGCACTGCTTACAGCCTACAAATCAGCAAGAGAAGGCTTCAGCAGCCCAGAAGAGCAGACTACACAAAACCAAGTTTTTCTAACTGCAGTGTGTAGGAAATCTGAACCAGGAACTGATGCCATGTGTCGTTCCCCCGGCCAGGCGGATTTCAGAGCTCCTTTGCACACCAAATTGCTTCGGGGGCTGTTCCCACAAGTGGTTTTTCCTTCATTTACCACAGTGCAGACGTGCAGGGGCAGCAAACTTCCATTTTACTGACGGTGGCAGGCAGGGGAAACATACTCTGTGTTACTGGCTCGTGCAAGCCTGCCTGTTTTGCCATGGAAGGACATCGGTGATTTCAGCAGGAGCACGACAGAACAAGAGAGATTCGGCCCCACATATACAATTGCTGTTTGCTTAGGTGCAGCAAAGGAAAAAGAAATAAAAAAATAAGAAAGAAGGAAAAAGAAATCCTCGAGAAATGATACATGAGACCTGTTCTGTCCCTCCACATATAGGATCATTCCTAATACGTGGCAAAATACGCCGTGTCTCTCCAGCACCCTGAAATCCTTTGTTCCCCGCCCGTGCCAAACAGAAGTGGCCCTCCCCGGCAGCTGAAGCCTCCGCGCGCTCCAGCCGCAGCCTCGTGCCGCCGCGCTCCCCGGCATGCCCACGCTGCTGCGCCCACGCCTTTATTACCATGAAAATCACACTTCTCCCAGCTTGTTCCTTCTCTACCGCGCCACATCCCCTAGCGGGCTGATTTTAGGCCCGAAGCTGTTTCATCTCCTCACGTTCCATGCATCCTTCACCTCTCGAATCCTCCCTCTGCGCACTTTTGCTCCCTTGCGGAACCACCCCGTGGCCGGGGTGCTGCCAGCCGCTGCCTCGCGGCGGGACCAAAGCTTTGACTGCCACGGGAGGAGACGCTCAGAGCACAGCCCTGCGGCACCCAGGCTGCTGCTCAGGGCTCTGCACGCCTCGAGCCGTCCCCAGGCTCCTCCAGCTTCTGTCCGGTAACACCCAGCGGACTTTACACGGCAGGCAGCATCGTTCTTCTGGCCCGTAACGCCAAGCAAACTCCAGCAGCGCCGTTCTTTGCTTTCCTCATCAGCTTCTTGGTTGCTCAGGGCCAAAGGTCTCGCGCTGCCGTCCACCCGGGGGTGAAGGCTACAGCTCTGAAGACTGCGGTGGCTGTAGCTTGCAGGGGGGTGACGGAACACGAGAGCCAGCTGCATCCCCACAGCGCGCCTTTATTCACGCACACCCTTACTACAACAGCCAAGGGATCTCTCCAGAGAGCTGCGAAGCACGAGATGCGAGCTCTCACGTGGGAGTGCTCTGGGAGAAGTAGTAAATTTAGGAGCCCCTTCTCAAAACAAGGGTCTTCAAAGCACAGGTCTGTCGTCGGGAAAATAAAGAAACATCCGGAACTGCGTGTTCAGCAGGAGTTTACAGCTGAGCTAAAAATAAAGGTGGGGCAAAAGGGAGACATTTGAGTCAATGTATGTACTGTAGGAATTTAGGGCATGATTCATTAGCCAAAAAAAATCCGAACACCCTCTGTAGCTATTTTCATGGAGGTACATGCATAATTTATGTGGAACACGAGTGGGCTGCAGTTTCCCCCACACCGCTTCTGCATAAATTACACCGGCTTGTAATTCATCACACTTCTGTTTTTCCTGCATGTAAGTGGTAACCTCTCATTTATGCAGCACAGAAAGCAGTCATCTGCCAAGGGGAAGGTGAGGCACTTACAGGTGAAACCGCCGCAGGTTTGATACGGGTGCGTGGTCCGGGCGGAAAAGGGACCGTCCCCCTGGAGGAGGCTCGCTGTGGGGTGACCCTTCACTGCTGTTCCCTTGCTAATTCCCAGAGCTAACTACAGACAGAGCGCAGAAGTCTTCCTAAGCCACCAGAAGTCTCAGGGAGGACCCGAAGCACAAGGTTAGGCAGAAGTTTAAAACGGCAGGAGATTTGTCGTGGAGACAAAGACGCCCACTGGGGCCACCGGTACCTCCCGTACCTCCACCTCTGACAGGAGAGGACACGGCCTTAGAAATGATCTGGCAGAGGAACAGGTGAGGATGCAGGAGGGACACGGCGCAGCACAGACACATCACATGCATGCCACTCTTCACACTGTTCTTGGGGAGACAATCAGCCTACAAAGTAGTTCCTTCAGCTCTGTCATGAGAGGCAAGTTCGTTAGACAAATCCCAAGGAAGGCAGGCCTGGAAACGCAGTCCAACATATGGGTGTGCTCTGCCTGGCAATGCTTGCATCGTTTCACTTTTTTAAATGCACTTTCCTGCTCTGAAAATCGTGTTTGACAGCAAAAGCTGTCTGCCTCCTGACTACGGAATAACGCTAAGAATAAAGCGCCCGCATCCAAGCGTCCTCTCCTGTACCACAACTTGAGGCTGGCGGTGAGGGCTCAGCATTGACGTTGCCAATTCATGCTCTTGCTGAAAAAATAAATAAATAAAAGGAAGAAAAATGTTCAAAACCAGCAACGAACGACCAGCAGCTGCCTGCCCCTTCCACCTCCTGCAGCTCACACGGGCAGTGCCCTGCCACACAGCCTCCTGTAGGGGATGCAGCACACCCTGAGCTCCCAGCAAGGAGGAGCAAAGCTGTAGAAGACAATAATTGTGCAACGCTACCCATGCTGGCACGTCTCCACTGACATGCTTAGTTCGCATACTCCTTGTTCTGCGAACCAGCGAGGGACATATTCTGCCCCTTGGTCTCAATCCCTCTGTTCTGCTCTCATTCTGCTTCCCCTCTCCTTCTTCCTCTGCCTTTTTTATCTTTTTATTTTGATTTTGTTAACTTTTCCCCATCTCTTCATATCACTCCACTAATTTGGTGGTGGCACCCCGCAGACGGGGCAGCCCTCGCCAACCAGGGAGCGCCACAACAGGCTGAGCCCACGCTCAGTTTTCAGAGAGAAGCGCGGGACGTGACCCAAATACCCCAGAAGGTCCGTAGTCAAATTTAAAACAGTTAATTAAAGCGGTATTTGTGGTTTCCTCTCTTCCTACTCCCTGCCTTGCACACCTGCACACCTCCACTTCAGCAGGAGCAGCACGCCGCCCCACACGGGCCCTTGGAGGTGGTCGCAGTCCCAGGAAGGAGCTGCTCCCGTGAAGAAAGGCTGAGGGAGCCGGGGCTGCTCAGCCTGCAGAAGGCCCCGGAGTGACCTGATTGCAGCTTCTCAGTACTGAAAGGGGGCTTAAAAAAAGATGGAGAGAGACTTTTTGCTCAGGCGGATAATGATGGGACAGGGGGAATGTTTTAAACTAAGGGAGAGGAGACTGAGGTTAGATATGAGGAGGAGATTCTTCCCTCAGAGGGTGGTGTGGCCCTGGAGCAGGCTGCCCGGTCCCTGGAGGTGCTCAAGGCCAGGTTGGACGGGGCCTTGGCCGTCCTGATGTAGTGGGTGGTGTCCCAGCCACGGCAGGGGGTTGGAACTGGGTGACCTTCAAGGTCCCTTCCAGCCCGAGCTGCCCTGATTCTGACAAGGCCCCCGGCTTTGCCCTCCCTTCCCTTCCCAAGCACCGTCCCCATCACCCAACCCACGCCCTGGCTTCGCTCCCCGCTCCCCCATCTCCTCCCAGCGCTCTCACCTCCCCGGGGCTGTTTCAACCCCACTTCTTCCTCACATCTCCGTGTCTCCGTGACCTTTTTCTCCCACCCAGCAGGCCACATTGGGAAGCCCCAGCCCCCCAGCACCGCGGAGGCGGCCTTCACCGCCTCCAGCATCCCGCAGCACCACGTCCCCAGCCCCGGGCAGCGGCCTCTTTACACACAGCTCCTGAGGCAGAGCAGCTCGTGCTGCCACCCCACGAGGCCAACAAGACATCGAAGGCAAAGCGGGGACGTAACATTTAAGCCCTAAGTGCTGCGAGGCACTGGGAAGATGAATGGCCGGCTGGAAGGTTAACGCGCCTCGGGCCGTTAACCCCAACTGGTCCTTAAACCTAGGAAATGGCTCTTGTGCTGAGGTCTTTTGTGGTTTTTTTTCTCCTTAATAATTTCAAGAGGAATAAAAAGGGGAACAAAGAGTGCCAGCTGATGAAACTTCTCCTAAGGAGCAGCTCGGTTTCAGTCTCTAGGAACAGAGCGCCCAAGAAGCGAACGCCCCAGCCGGGCACAGCAGACCTCGACGTGAGGGCTCTTTTGGAACCCTCCCCTGCGTCCCCATCTTCTTTAGGTTCGTGCACGCCATCAGCTCCCAAAATCACTGTCTAACAGTTCTCAGCTAACAGGCAAGTGCGATAAAACCCCGAGATCCTGCGAGCATCTTAAGTGGCAGAAGAGGCTCCAACCCAAACCTAAGCAGGCCACATTTTATTTCGCTGGAGCTCTGCTGTATTATTTTTCCGAGAGCAGAAACGCGAAAATTACACACGTCAGGCTGCCCCACGTAGCCCTGAAACAAGCACAAAGGAGCTACGAAGCTGTTGTTCCAACTCCGCAGGTCACCTGAGACCCGAGGATTTTAGGGAAAAGCTATTTCTGCCGCCACCATGTTCTTCTCAAAGCATTTTAACACACACAGGTTTGGAGCCCCATGCAATCATCTCAGCTTCCCCTACATTCAGCGCAGACAATGGCGCCGAGATTGCGTTTGACACCAGCTCCCGGTGTCCATAGAAACTGCCTGACAGCAAACCCGGCGCTGCCTTCCCGGGGCTCCAGCTCCCGGAGGCGGCTCTCGTTCCCCACACCCAGCCGCGGCTTCTGCACGACCTGGTGCCACGGGGCTGACACATCGGGGGCACGGCCCCAGGGCACACACCCCCGGCGAGGCTGCGGCCGGGCCGACGAAGGCCAGGGGATTGCACAGGGCTTCTGGGGTGCCGGAGCTCCGAGCCTCCGCGGAGGATTTCCATCTGCTTCCCTGTCCAGCAGCGCGCGTGGGCATTGCCCTCGCGTCCCCAGCGTCAGCGTGCCACGTACCTCACCGTGACACCGCCGTGTGACAAGGGGAATTCATTTGCTGGGTCACGCCAGGAGGATACGTGGAAACAAACACCCACCTCGTGCACAAAGAGACGGGCAACTCCGAGCTGCAGGGAGCTGTGGATGAGGAAGAGCCAAAGCCTATTTTTTATTCATACCTACGCTGCCTCTGCTATTAATATCTGACTCCTCTGGTGTGACTTTAGGCTATTTTAAAAATGAAACCTTGTTCCCATGGAGACAATAAGCCGGTCAGCACATCTGCCGGAGAAGAGGGGATACATTTTTTTTTTAAGTGAGATTTTAAGGGCTCAGGCTTCCAGGAACCCGTGCCAACGGCTCCACCGAGCACCCAGAAGGGACGCTGATGGCACGGCGAGCTGTCACCTACTTGATCTCTGTCACCTACTCCATCTCCGTCACCTACTCCATCTCCGACGCTCTCCTTTGCCGACCCATCCTCCCCGCCACGTGCCGTGCTCACGGACGACAGCTTCTCCTTAGCCGAGCGTAACGAACCTGCCTCGACAGCTCCTCGGTGGCTCCGCACAAAGCCAAACACCGCTCGGGGATCTCTTTATTTATTTATCAGCACCACGCAGTCACGATCGCTGTTTGCTTGCAAACAAAGACCAAAATCCTTTTCCTTTTCCAGCGGAAGACTAATGGGAGCGTCATTTGAGATTCAATTAGCGTGTTAAGAAGCGTTCAATTAAGCCTCCCGGTGACACAGAGACGCGCAGCCACGCTCACCCTGCAGATGAGGAGCCGAAGCTCGCAGGGAGCCTGCTGGCTTCACTGCAGTGATGGCAGGATTACGGAGGGCAGCCACATTTCCTATTCTCCGTTTCCCATCAGGAAAAGCCACGCAAGTTTCCTTCTGCCGCCACTTCAGACTGGGTGAAGCTCACCCCGCAGAAACCCCTAACCCAGCGGTGCAAGGACAAACCCAAGCAAGGCAGGATTTGGGGGCGTGGGGATCAAGGCAGCCCCGTGACGAAGGCCAGCGCAGCTTCCAGGTGTGCGCACCTAGGTGGGACAGCCAGCTGCCTCCAGCTGTGCCCGACACAGGCCAAGAAAGGAGGACACTCCAGGGGATGTGCCAGCAGAAAAGGTGCACACAAAGCACGCTCAGCTCCTCTGCCTGGGGTCAGCTCGGTGCCATTGCCACTGCTCGGGAGCACCCACGGGCTCCAGGGGGACACGGGCACGGACAGCACCAGAGCGTGCCCTCAGCGGTGCCCTCCAGCAGCTGGCTGTCTTAAGAACCTCCAGCTGCCTTCAGAAATCATCTCCACGTCTGGAAACGAAGCTCAGGCCGCGGCGACACGGGTGGGAAACGCTGACGGCCTTCTCCCAGAGCTGACGGCAACTCCTGTACGCTTCCTCCGTGGTGCTGCGCAGAAGACTGCAAGCAGCCTCCAAGCCCGAGGGGCACCGCTGTGCTAGAACAAGACGCTCCATGGAAATGTGTTTCAGTTCCAGCACGACTTGTTGTGCCTTAGTGCAAGTCTGCAGGCTGGGTTAAGCCCAAGTCAGCTGGGCTCAAGCAGGGTTTAACTTGGAAGAGGCAACTGTTGTACCAGTTAAGCACACCTTGAGATTTGAGAACAAAGGCGAGCTGAAACAATGCCGCTCTGCCACGAAGACGAGCCTTGCGTTCTCTGGAGACAGGGATGAATCTTTTATTCACCTGTCAAACGCTTTAACAGTTTCTAAATGCTGTATAGAAAAAAAAAATAATGATCCAGCCCTGTGTCGAAGGCATAATCACATTCCATGACAGTAAGTTATATTTTAGAAATTAATGACTCATTGTAGAATTGAGCTCATCCTGGTAAATCACGGAGATTCTGCTCGGCTCCCTTGCAGATATGTATTTTATCCATCTAATCAGCATTTGGCTTTGAGAAACGCCTGGCTCGCTGCACATCTAGCCTGGAGCGGACACAGCGTCACCCACCTCCCGCTATCGCGAAATCCGTGTTACGGCAGACCAACGTCTCAAGGTCATCCACTTCTGGCTCACTACATCCTCAGGAAAACGGCTTAAAGGCAAGAAGTGAAGGGGAAAAAAAAGTTTACGAAAAGCTCACTACCTCTGCCCACTCACCTCACTGATCAGCAAAGACCAAAGTTAATTCCTCTTAACTTGGAGCGGGAACGAGACTGCTCTGTCAGCTTGGCAACAGGTCCCAGCACCAGCACGCTCCTACCTAAGATCACCTCTTTATGATGCAAATGACATCAATTAAAAAGCTCCAAATTGTGCTTCGGGCCATGCAATACTCTTGAAAAGCGCTGGTGCACAGAACTCAGCTGGATTTTCCCGGGCAGACGACCGAACTCGTGCGCTTGACAGCTGAGAGGACACCTGAGATGGCAACTGGGTGGTTGGTTACGTGGCGTGCGCTAAGGGAAAAGCCTTCAGATTTTATAAATAACAACACAAACGGCTCGGATGCCCTCCGAGCTTTCCAAATCTGACGTACAAAAACTACTTTGTCTCGACCGAACAAAGAGACGACTGAACGTGGATGCCAACATCCAGCTAGAGCACGCCGCGTGGTCCCGCAGGGAGAACACCACAATCGCACGTCCAGAGGCACAGGAAAAAATAACCTGAAAACAAAGCAACAAAACTCTTTTGAGAGATATTCGCTCTTCTTGCAACCATTAAAGATGCTGCGGGGCTTAGGAGATGGTCGAATAGCAGAAGGTTTTTCCTCTTTCCTTTTCCTCTCAATATTACAGTTGAAAAAGCAGCGAGCACAAGCGCTACCGGAGAGGCAACACGAGGTTTAACTGTCTTAAAAGAAACCAACTTCTACTATCTTTGAAAAATAACCAGCAAAAAACCCTTCCAGAAGTAAAACGCACGCCTGAGCGTGGCTTTACGCAGTTAGACGTGCTGGCAGGGGACAAGTAACACCCTGCCTCAAGTCTCCGGGAATTTCCACACGTGCTCTGAGCCTCTCATTGCAGGGCCCTGTTGGTATCCAGGAGCAGAGAGCCCCGCAGGTCACTTCCAAGGCGGGAATTAGCTCAGCGCTTGCCTGGCGAGGCAGTTAGGCACAGGAGATAACAAGTACCAGCCCTGCAGCAAAAAGGTAAACCATCAGGTCCAGAAAAAGTCAGATTTTGGTTGCATCTTCAGCGGTCGAGGTACCCTGAACTCGGCTCCTTCCCATCAGACAAAACTCCGTCCGTCCTGCCGCTCGCAAGACTTCATCCCACCAAATCTTCTCTGAATGAGGGAGGGCAGGCGGGGTGGGGACCTCGGAGGAGAAGACAGATGCCGCGGGGAGGGAAGGAGGCCAGCCCAGCCAGGACCACCGGCACCAAGGGAGCAGCCCCTGGGGCACTTTGACAAGACGCGGTGCTGTGACATAGCCTTTGGGTGACCTTTGTTGTTGTTCACAGGTCACCCAACTTTTCTCGGTGGAATTATTTGAAAGAAAGCAGAGGCAATGCAAACGCTGCTACCAGAAGTCAAAGGGAAAAAAATAATAATTGCATAACAAATCACAACAGAGAAGGTGGAGACAAAATCCTCCGGGAAAGCCAAACCAACCAACAATGAATTATTATCACAGCATTTCCAGAAGTAGAAGCCTATGTTTTCAGCTGCCCTACTTCTTCTCTTATGCCACCACGATGATAATTGACTTCTGTCCCTTAAGGGACTCGTTAAATGGAATTGAGCAGCACCTGCCACGTAAGAAGAACAATTTTGCACACCGGGCCTTCGCTCGAGCTCGGCGTTAACAGCTTCAGCGCCAGGCCTGCTCGCAGCCTCGGCTCTGCCACCCAGGGAGAGGTGCCCAGGCAGCAGCACCCCGAAACCTGCAGCGCTGTGGGAGCCGCTGCTGCGGGCTGGACGGGGCTGAGCAGCGAGCAGCCCTCCTGCAGCACCCAGAGGTACCCACAGCACACCGAGAGCAGCCTCGTGAGCTGCCGTCCCGCTTCACCACCAGCAAACAGGCTACGAGTGACCTCACCCCCTGGAGAAGTCGTTCTTGCGCAGTCGCCGGCTGATTTCCAGCTGTCCCTACCCGTCCCCACCTGGACCTCACCCAGCGCCTGTTCTGGCACTACGTTGAACTGACCTACGAACCTAAACCAAAAATTAAATGCAACACAATGAAAAGTTGAGTAAGGAGCTCAAGGCCAGGGGACCTGTGCATCTCCTTACACAAAAAGGATGAAAAGGAATAAAATTTCTGTTGGTACTGTGAAAACTGCTCCACAACTCATAGCATGTGTGCGATTCAAGACAGACTTAAACTCCTCCCAGACCCTTACTGCAAATCTTACTAACAGAATCTCTTTTTGATTTAATTACACGTACAGCTCCAACATTACCTGAAGACAATTCCTGTGACCAGGACCGCCAGCCCTGAAGCGCTGGGTCCAGCACTGAAGGGGCCGCAGGAACACCGCAGCGTACAGGAGCGAACATTGCATTGATCACAGGGGAAGAACTAACGCGACCCGTACCTCAACGCTTCCTTCATGTAGCTCTCTACTCGCGCTCCCTCGGCGAGGGGAAGGTGGGAGGCAACTCAGGAGTTATTTTTGTTGCTCAGCTCACACAGCCCAAGTGAAATCTTCCTACTGATCTCACGCAGAGAACTAACGCGCTCGCCTGCTCAGAAGGTCTCCGGGTACAAAACCACCGTGGATCTCCTACCGTCCGAAAGCGCTGCAGCCTGAAATGTCATCTCGGAGAGCGACTGAAATAAATGCATCTACCCGACTTTTCTGAAAGGACCGACGTTCAGGAACGCAGCTGCCCTCATTCTCCCTTAAACGTGTGTTTTCACGTGGGCAACGCCTGCAACACGCGCTTACAAGCGGCGGCTGTGAACAGAGGCACGCACGAGGAGCACAGCACACCACCCACGGGAGGATCTGAAGTTCCGAAACCCAAACCTTGGGAGCCACAGGACTGTCACAGCAGAGGGCAGGCAGATAATCCCTGCACACTGCAACTCCCGTCCTAATTCGGCCAAACGTAGGGACGCAAGAATCACAGTGTATTATTTATTATTCTGCTAGATCAAAATGAGAAGCCTCATATATTCGGCATTGCCCCTCAAATGCACTATGGAGCACGCACTGCTATCCCATTGAGAGGGATCTCAGAAGTAAATCCCAGCCTCCCCACCTTCCCCAAAAGGCACCGAACACACTGAATCCTGCAGTGCTTCCAGAGCACGCCGAGTCCTAAGCCATGAGACCAAAAAAAGGCGCAAAGCAGAAGAAACTCTCAGCGTGTTTGGCACACAACTGAGATACTTGGTGCAATCTAATTGACCCGTCACATCCAGCTCTCTTGTCTGAAGAGGAGCAGCTTTCACGCGAGCAGTGGCGTTCCCCAGGTACTGCCCTGAGCGCTCCACGTGCAGGCTTCCAGAGCCAGGCAGCGCAGACTCGCTCCCTCGGACATCCCGTGCTCAGGAACGACTCCGATTCCCCTCGGTGTGTCTCAGTCACAAGCCCCCAGCCTCTGTGTGAGCACAACACCCGTGAATTGAAGTGGCATTTCCGACAGCCTGAACGATTCTCAGGGCCATCTCCAGCAAGGGCCCACAGCCTCCTGCACCACCTGCTCAACTACCATGACGTGCTCACCCACCTGGAAGCACCTTTCCCTTTTCCTGGTGCTGTTGGATCTCTAACCCCTTTGGCTGGGATCCCCTCCAGCTCCTCCAGCCCTGCTGGAAGCGAGGAACGGCCGTGCTCCATCCCCTCAGCCCCGGACCAGCCTCACACCTCGCACGTCTCCACAAAACGGGCTCCCACGCTCCACAAGCCTCCCTTGGCTTTCCAAGGACCCTCATCCGCTCTCCTTCTGCTCCTTTAATTTTCTCCTAACAGCACTGAGACATCTGGGCGAGTGTGAAGTCGGGGCCATCCGCTAAGGAACGTTTTTCACCTCTTCTCCTTCTAGAGCAGATTAATAACATTTACTCTGACAAACATCACTCGGGAGAGAAAGCGAAGCTTCGGTGGCCACGGCTGCTAGCCTTTGTTTTACCAAGGGACAGCTAGCAGACTGCAGGCACAAGAAGAAAGGGCAGAAATAGTTATTAGCAGGAGGCTTCGTCTAAATTGCCACCGCTGCTCCCGTAACACCAGGGGAAGCAGGGCTGGGTATAATTAGCACCGAGGAGCCTGGAGCCCCGAACTGAGGTGCCTGCGTGCACGACATCTTTGCAAGCACACGTCTTTCAGAAACCTTCAACTCCTCAGAGCAAGCAAGGGCTAAAACCTGGGCTCTTGTTCTGTCAGAAAAGTGGATTTTTTGCCGGCACCGCCACAGCGGATAGCTGAGAAATCCACCCGGAGCGTAAACCGGGGCTCACAAACTGGAAGGCAGGCGAAGCGCGGGTGTTTCTCAGGAGAAGTCGCGGCTCCAGGTGCCTTTTCCAGGCCTCTCAGGTCACCACCGCCAGGGTCACGGCGCGGGGTCTCACCCGCCCCAAACCTCCCCCCGGAGGGGCACCGCCACTTTGACCGGCATCAGCCCTGACGGCCACGGCACAGAGCCACAGGTGGCCACAGCACCGCCAAACCACCCTGCCACCACCTCAGGGCGGTGAAACCAAGGAGAACCACACGGGCAACCAGCACGCACCCGGCCGGCCAACTTCACCAACTCCGAGCGAAGCCCGGGCGCTGAGGGCCAGGGGCTGGGCGCTGAGGTGAGGGCGCTGCCCCCCGCCCGGCAGAGGGGGAGCCCCCGGCCCCGGAGCCCCCTCGGAGCCGCCCCCGGCCGCTCACCTGCCGCAGGATGAAGCTGGTGGACGTGGTGCTGCCGTCGGAGCGCTTCAGCCGGCTGCGGCGAGTCGCCGTGCCCCTCGTCACCTGCGCCGGGGAAGGCGAAGACATCAGGGTCGCGCCCGCTTCAGCCCAACCCAGCCCTGCCGGGCACAGCCCGGCCCACAGCGGCCGCCCCCCGGGGGCCCCGCAGCACCCACCGCGGCCATGGCAGCGAGGATCGGCGGCGGCTCCCGCGGCCCCGCACCTCAGCGCTGCCGGGGAGCGAGTGCGCGGAGGGCGAGGGCGGGAGGGAGGGGACGGGGAGGAGGCGGCGCGGGGGGCGGGCGGCGCGGGGCGGGACGGGGCCGGGGCCCCGCCGCCATCTCGGGGCGGGTCGGCCCCGCGGCTCCCCTTCGACGCCCCGCACGGGCGGTCGCCGTCACAGCCCCCCGAGCCCGGCCCCCGGCCTCGTTTGGGGGCCCCCGGGCCCCGCCTGAGCGCGGCCCGCCGGGCTCGGCACGGGCAGGGGAAGGCTGGCAGGGACGGGGGGACGCGCTCGTGTGGAAAGCTGCCTGAAATTAAAGAGCAGGAACGGCGTTTCTGGGGAGCTTTCCGTGTTCGCCTTGCTCCTGCTTGGCGGTGTATCGGGAGCACCCACACCCGGCCCTCCCCCGATCTCTTTTGGGGTTGTCTGTGAGGGGCCCGCTGAGGAGCGCTGTATCTGGACTTAGCCGGGTAGTTAACTCTGAGAGCTGACAGATTTATTACAAACCAAAATCACGTATGATGAACAGAAACGATCACAAACTGCCAGAAATCACCAGAGCCTTTGGTACAGAGTCTGTTGTCCTGCAGAAATGAGAGCGGCCTCCTGGCGGCCTGGCCTCGTTGCACCCCATCCCTACCACAGGGACAGGACCACAGGCAGGACCGCAGGCATTCCAGACAGGTCCCAGCTACAAGCCCAGCACAGCCTCCTGAAGCTGGAACTGATCCCCAGCTGCTGCACCTGCGTAAACCAGCCTCCATTGCACGGCCTCCTAGCACTTCCAAGCATCGGTCGGTGTGAGTTTGCATCAACTACCATTCACAAAGAATGCTGTAATTTCCAGGGCACCGGGGGATAAAAATAAATCAAGGGATGAAGCAACTTGTTTGAAGTCAAACAGGAAATCTGGAGAAGAAGTGGAAGCAGGACCTGGATTTCCTGCTTCCCACTCCTGTGCTTTAGCTACAAGTACATTACACCTCCCACTGAAATGAATGAGAAATGTGTGCATCTTTGAACTGATCCCACTTCTACTCCAGAAAGCTTTGAACACAGACCAGCTCCCTTGGAAAATAACTTTTTTTTCCAACCAACTGGGAAAGGGATCAAGAAAGCAAGCTGCCAAAAGCATCAAAGCACCACCACTTCTCCAACGTATGCGGTAGCAACTTTATTTATATTCAGAATTACATTAGAGCTACCTTTTTCAGCCAGCTGCCATGACCTTTAAAGTTTGTGAAAACAATTAGTGCACCCAGCTACCAGCTGTGTGAAATCAAGGCAGTATTATGGCAAGCACCTGCATAATAGGCTCAAATTGTGCTCTGAAGGCTGATGCCCACTGGCTCCATACAGAACAAGCACACCTCTGCTGAAAGCCCAAGGTACGACAGGGTGAATGCGTTTCTTTCTCTCACACTATAGACACAAACTGTAGATTATTTTTTTTTAAAACCCTGGAAGAAATTAGGCAGCCTGGTTTCTTTGTCAGAGATGAATGTGGGTCATGAATGCTGTAGTCTAAATTAGGTTATTTTTAAATTCACCTTAGTCATTAAATAGGTACTAGTAAGGATACTTGTAACATTATTCTTAGCGTGGTGATGTGGCTCACTTCCCAAGCTAAGATACTGTCCAGAAAATTTACGCCATCATCTCACTTTAGCAAGATGTAGTCATGGTTGAGATTTGAAATGAAGAACAAAGTATTTGCCAGTAATTTAGTAAATGTGTTGGCTTTGTAAGGTTTGGATGTGTAGTTTAAAGTAACCTGAAATCAAGCCAGTAGGGTCAGTGCCTCAAAAAGGAGTTGTAAGCAAGCATTGGAGCACGGTGCTTTGTGTCTAATAATGCCATCCTCAGGTGCAGCAGGCTCCTCACACACACTGGTTTGGCATCCATTCACAGCCTCAGGAGAAGGCGTCTTTAAAGCACAAGGATTTATTCTTACTTTGAGCTACGACTCCTTCTGGGTAATTCATCTCCTTGAAAACCTATAATAAGCCCTAAGCAATTACGGTTCATTCTTAGGATGTGCGATACACTGCTCTTAAAATTTCAGTGTGCGTGTTTTCTGCATAAACACCTTATCATTTGTGGCAATTGTGTGTGTTACCATTTCTTTAAGGTTGTTCTCTTCTGTTCCCCATAGTGGTGAACATACATATTGGTTAGCAACCAGCAAGCAGCACTCTCGAACATGCTGAGCCCAGCTTACAGACAACTAAAGGTAACGAGCAAGGGTTCCTGACTAAAGGAGCTCATCCAGCAGAGGTGAAATGCAGCACAGCTCTGAAATGAAGCTCTTCTCCTCCAGAGCACTGGCACTGCTGGGAGCACGTGGGAGGGCGATGAGCTGGAGGTAAGTGGGCGCGCTGGGGAAGGAGGAAGGTGAAGGCTGCAGCAGCGAAGTTCACGATTCACGCTGTGAGTGGCGCCTCGTGCAGCTTTTGCCTCGTCTTTCTGGCAAGGATTTAACCTAAGTAGTAAACAGAAGACTCTTTGCCCGTGTTTGTTAAATAAACTTTGTTTTATTCACACAAGGCAATGCACACATATTGCAGACAAGAGGCCAAACGGGTATTCCATTAAAACACATCCCCTGTCCTTAATACTGCAAACTCTTTAAGGTAATTTTCTGTAAGAACTGTGACGCATCTATTAACCAGTACACATTCACCTCAAACCCCAGGCAAAATAGAAGTAGAACCACAATCTGCATCCAGATTCAGGCATGCTGTATGTCGGGGGTCAGTTCGCTAGCTGGCAGACGTTACAATTCCAGCGGAGCCAGCAGAGAGATGAAAATCCAGAAGTGCTCAGACCCTGCCCCATTTACATTTCTTTTCCTTCATTTCCCATTTTCACTGATTTCAAAACAGTTTCAGCCAGTTTCATGTAAAATTTGACTGGTAAGAGCCATAAATTCTAAAAAGTTATTTATTCGACAAATATATCACAGTGTTCAATGTAAGCAAGAGTAGTGCCTATTATGTCTTAGAAAAGATGCATAGATAAAAATAAGAAAAAACCCTTCCTATCAGAAAATAATTACTGTAAGAGATTGCAGCTACAGCCAGGTCCTGCTCTGCCCTCCTTCCTAAAGGACAGCCTTCAAAAGAATTACTCTTCCACAAGCCTATGGACATCAATGAACAAAAGCTAAATGAACACAGAACATTATTTTAAGGTCTACCTGTTACAGAAACAATGTGAATATTGTAATTTTTATACCAAACTTAATAGACAATGCATTTGTCACATCAAGGCCATATGAAATACCAACGAGTCTCAACACGCACCTCTGAACGGCGGCAGTACAGACGTGAAACCATTGCTTTCAGTTGACTATACCTTAGACGTAATAGGTTGCCAATTCACACTAGAGGAAAACGTATCTAGCATCGATATTTTTAACATCCATGAAACAAATATTCCAATAAAATTCTCATTATAAAGTTGCACAAACTTCGATGTTAACTAGTAAGAGTTTATATGAAAACGCAGAAGTTATCTACCCTTGATTCCTGTTACAAAACAGTAGGAATAAACCTAGTGTAGAAATCCGAAGTTAGATAAATCCTTTGGCAGCATGTTCAGTTACAATCAGGCCTTAAAAATAAATATGATAATGTATAGAAGTTTGAAGAGGAAAAACAGTTCCTATTAACACCAAAACCCTCTAAATACACTATTTTAATAATTAAATTATTTTACACTATCTACAAGTTGCATATCACAGAATTCAGAATATAAGAGATGACAATCACAAATCTGGCTTTTATAAAATTTCAGGCTTTAACAGTATGCATATATGTAGTTGTGTAGAAAATCTCAGACAAATGAGTATATACATTATTTATATTCATAAAATAATTAAAAGTAATCAAATCCCATGTGTCTAGCCAGCTCCATTTAGGATACTCAATATTTCTGCTGGATCAAAGTCTGGAATCCAATAAAAATCCCTACCTTTATCTCATTTACTAATAAACATGGAAAATCTACATAAATGACATAAAAGGCCTAGTTTGATTATAAACCAATTTGGAACGAAATAAACTCTTGCAAAAAAATCTCAAAACAATAAGAATTTTGAACAGCAGCATTGAAATTCATTATTCCTCTTAACCCAAGGAAAAAGTTATCGGAATACTTCAGTATTGCAACGTGTTACTTATCCTAAGCTACTTCAGAGGGAAGGATACAAAAAATTGAAGTCATTTCAAAAGGAAAGATGATAGATTCTTTCTAACTGCACAGCTTTAAATAATGATTTAAAGAGCAGGTACTGAATCCCTTATTCCATAAGCACGAGGCTGCAATTGAATAAAGTCATGATACTAAGTAATTAAATAAAATGCAAAAGCAATGGAGGTGGCACTGAGTGAACGGTGGTTTTTATTACTCAGCAACAGTCTACAATCTGATAGTTCTCATTTGGTAGAGAAATTATACACCAAACATACTTATTTAGACATTTTTGGAGTTTCAGACATTTAACAAGATGTTTTATCAGTGATTTGCTTCCATTATTTTCCCAACCTAACGATTATTACTCATGGTAAAATTGTTAAAATATGTATAAATATGCCTACGCTGAAGTGAGTAGGTAAACAGGAGAATTAAGTGATTTTTTTCAGAGGCAGAAACCATAAAAGAAAAAAACATTCCTGAAAGGTAACTCAGCTCAACTGTTCCTCTTCAAAGGAAAAAAGAAGAACCTACCCATTAAAAAGTGCATCGGGAAGAAATTCTTTGATTTCTTTTCTTAGCCACCAAATGCCTCACTTCCCCAGCCCCAAGGCAATTCCTTTCCTAAGGACGTCTGTTATTTTCCACATGCAGCCATTCCGTGCATCAAGTGAGGAGCACAATCACAAAGCACGCGTAGTCTGCCTACACGCGCTATGTTAAATGCACCTTTCCCAACTGGTTTAAGAGCCTCCCCCTGTAACCAGTGTTTATGTAGACATGTAAATGGCAGCAGCAAAAGGAAATCCTAGAGAGGCAAGAACCCCCTGGTCCCATAGAGATGATTCCCGTTCCACTTGCCTCCCCAATCGAAACGGAACAAAGGTGGATTCTCAGTCTTAAGCTTCAAACATTCTTGAGCCCCTCCTTTCCCACTCAGAACTACAGTTCTCCTTCACTTCTACATACAACAAAAAAAAGGAAAAGAAAATACATTCTGTACAAGACCCGGGCTCAGCACCTCATATCCGGAGTACCCACAGTCTGCTGGGAGCATCCCTTGCGTGCATCACCTCTGCCAAAAGCGAGTTCAAGCAACCCCCCGCAATTGCTTTCAAGAGAAACACAGCAGAGTTCTCTGTAGGTTCCCAAAATCTAATAGGCAGCACTGCAAAAACATAATTCCTCGTACTTCTGTAGGTACGTGGTCCTCTCTGTCACAGTATCAAATCATTTTCTCTTCCAGCTCTCACCTGATTAACTCGTGCAGCTGTTCCAATTATCTAGTGCACGCCATGTCATAAAGCTCACGACAGCAGCACAGAGAGAAGGAGGTGTCTAAATCAGCAGAGATTTTCTGAAGCTACTTGGATAGAAAGATGACAGTGAGACACCAGAAGAGACAATGCGTAATGAGAGCGACGCATAACACTGAGTATGCGTCCTCAAGTTTCCTGGAACACATTAAAAGAGAAAATTATTTCTGCCCCATCTTTTTACTTACATTCAGACTCACAAATGGCGTTTCAAGAAACCTTTGAACTAAGGGCTCAAAGTAATCTGAAATTATTTTAAACCATTACCTAATCTAGTTCAAACTACCTTTAAGCAAACGATTCTGATGTATGTTTTTACTCGGCATCACCCTAATGCGCTAAGTTGGGTTACTTACAAAGGAAAACGCGTTTTGATATCCGTGACAGGTATTAATAAAAATCATTAGATTCAGCAAATCGTATTCATTATTTGAGAAATAAGAGCCTGGCTTGTTCTTAGAGGAGGGGCTGTTGGTGGTAGTTTGCTTGTTGCTGCAGAACGGAATGAGCAGGAACTGCCATGGGATAACCTGGTCCTTGGGGCAAACCGGACGCGGCACTCTGGTAAGCTGACATATCCACCGACACGCCCATCTGCTGCTGGCTGTAGGCAGCCGTGCCGGCAGCCGACGGAAGACCGGCATTCTGGTTCACGTACGTCTGGTTCAGCACAGAATCCGGTCCTGGGCTGTAACGAAACAAACCAAACCCAATCTAACTCCGACAAGTTCACGTCCATTTCTCTGCTAAGCAGATTTGCAAGTGGGAACTTGGCCTAGCCCAGAAGCAATCTGTGTATTTTCAAAGTGGTTTAACAGCGTTACACGTCGCTGAAAGTACCTCATGGAGATACGGCCTCTAGGCAAAGCAGTACAATTACCATCAGGGATAGGGTGACGTAAGAGTTTGCTGAAACGATACCTTAAATAGGCAGCCTGAGCAGGCTGAGTTGCTCCAGAAGAATTTATATTTTGAGGCAAGGACCTCAGCTGCCCCATCTGATCAGGTCCTAGGCCATAACCTGGGGAAATGGTGACTTGGTGAACACCTTGGATCATGTAGTTTCCACTAGGTGGCTGTACAGGATATGACTGTTAATTAAAAAAAAAAAAGCATACCTTTTATTTTCAATTAAGCAGCAGCAAATGTGGCACAGAATACAATTTCAATAAACAAATACATTAGGATTCAAATGCTCAGTGAACAGCAATTTTCCAAAACCGTTTTAAAACCAACACCTGAAACTTCTAACACAAGTTGTAACTAAGCATCCTTTATTGCCATCAGCAGACACCTTTTTCAAAAATGCCCTGCTAACAAGGTCTGTCCTTACTGCCTGGAAGATCCTTCTGTATCATGTACAAGAACTTTGCCCCTCCCCAAAACCTGGTTTCTTTTTCTGTAATTTGCCTTACTTTACAATATTCAGTCCTTTACAATATTCAGTCCACACGTTTTGATGCACAAACACGGCTGAGTGGGCTGAGCACCATACCAGATTTGTTATTTAATACATTTTGGGAATAAAAAGAGAGGAATATTCCAAGACTATAAGGTAAGAGGAAATTTTAAAAAGCTTCAGTTTCTGGCATTTCTGATTTAAGATAACGCAAGTTTTCACTCAAAACTGAGATGGAGCAGGTGGTATAACATGCTTACACAAGTCTGCACAGCTCCTTGCTTTTGGACTTGGGATAGTATAGGGACACTGAAGGAACGGACAGTTTTGTGTCAAGTGGCTCTGCTAGGTGCAGCACAAGTAGCATTATCTCACATTTTCACTGCTGGAAGCATGGATCTTGAAAAAAATAGTAAACTCCTGTTGCCTTTTGGCTCATGTTACTACTTAACCTCCAAATACACTGAATTTTTCATTGGTACCAGAAGTTAAAGACATGGAATTACTTTTAACTGACAGATTTTCAGACCTAGCAGTTGCTATGGCAACTATTCTTTATCCTTTCTCCGCCGAACAATTAGCATTAAAGCAAAATTCACTTGAAGTAAAAACACTCATCCTATGCTTTCTTTAAAAAAGGATCTTTAAAATCCCTCTCACCTCTAATTTTGTTTTCTCAGGACACCCATATGACACACAAGAGATCCTGTAAATCAGTTTTGAGCAACTACACCCACTAATGCAATACCATTTTTTTTCCCCCTTGGAAAGAAAAGAGCTAAAACCAGATGAAGGTTTCTATACTTAGCAAAAGTGCACTGGGCTCATGATTAATGCACTAATATTCAAGTTCACTCACATCCCTGCTATTAGATAAGAAGGTAACATTTTACTGTAAGACTGAGAACATGACTCATCGCAAGAATATCCACCAAGCTGCTGAAACACACAGTTCTCACTAGGAAAAAAAAAATCACAAAGAATCTTTCAAGTATTTTCAATAAATCATCTTTATGTTAGAGTGAGCGAAATTACCATCTATAGCTTATTGTATGAGCAGCTAACTGCATATTAAAGTACTCTGTTCTAGTGCATGAGTGCTGTTTTATTCTAAAGGCTATAGAAAGTCACCAGGCAATGTCAGATTGTTCGTAGGCTAGCAAGAAAACCTACACTTCATTTTTTGGTGTCATCTTTTTAAATGGAAATCTATATTAGGAAAGTCTCTATTTCCAGAAGAGGGTACTGACCTGCACTGAAACACCAGAAGATGTAGGTGGGTATTGTGCGGGGTGGTGGAGTTTTGAGTAGGCTGAATACATCGGCGTTTCATTCATCAGTTTGTTATAGAGCTCCAGAGCTTCCAGAACTTTCACATTCAATTCAGATAATTCTGAATGCTTTCTGTTTCAAAACAAATGTATGCAAACACTAAGTGTCTCTAACATCTAGTGTTAGATAGTAAAAGAGAAAAGTACTTCGTGGAACAGGTTTGAGCAAGCAAGAAATACAATCTTGACTTCTTACACATCTCCACCATAAAATGGTCAGAATCCACTCCGCTCCTTCTACCAGTGAAGGAGAGGCAAAATGGTGAACCACCATCCTTCCCTAGCTGTAATAAAGCAGGCGACTCCACGACGTTAGTCTATTTTTCCATTCACCATTAAATATCCCCGAGTCTGAGGGGAAAGGAGTAACGATGGTGTTGAACAGATTTTCCTGCCGTGGAGAGCAGTGAGCATCAGAACGAGAATGTCAAGTTCTAGACGGATAGAACAGCCTCCAAGCAAGCGCTAACATAAAATACACCAAGTGCCTTATGCAGCGTGCTTAGGAGAGCAGCAACAAAATCTTAAGTACAGAAGTCCTGGTGTGGGTAGTAAAGAACAGTCTAATTTTTTCTTGCAAGATTTTCTACCTCGGGAGATGAAGGAGAAAATAAAAAATTAACACCATTTGAAGTATTAGTACATCATGCAGAAGCTACATTCTGACTCACCTATCTATCTCTTCTAGTTTTTCATCTATCATTGGACCCATTTGTTGGCAAATATCTGTAACAAGGAAAGAGTCAAAGTAGTTAACGTACTTCACAATTGAATTTTAAATCCAGCCAGAGTATACATAAAGTACACTAAGCATACAAAATTGGACCCTGTCCCTAGTTATCAGGCACATCCAATTCCTCCAAACCAGAGAAGAAAAACACTTTGGTTATTCTGCTTTGTCATCCTCTCTTCACTTTCCCTCCACAAACAAAAGACTACTGATGAAAACCACAGAAAATTTTGCATTTCTGCCTCCACCCCCAAGTTTTATGGGGTTCTCATCTTTTACTGGAATACTGCAAATGAACCTATCTAGGCCTCCTGCACTGAAGATATTCCTTTATTTTCCACTCTTGCCATTCTAGAAAACACTTTTTTTTCCCCCCAAAGTACACTCAATTGTTCTTGCACACCTCGAACTAACCAGCTCTTAAGTGAACTGAACTTCCCCTGCCCTCTTAGGAAGCAGTACTTTGGAGGAATGTTGACCTACAATTAATTGCTTATTTTATGTAGAGTTTGATAGGAAAATATTTCCTGCAAAGGTCAGGCAGCGTATACTTGCTAGAATTTATGCAAGTTGCTCTGTTTAACATGGATTGAGCTTGAAAACCGTTAGAAAATGCAGAGTTGTATCCCCATGCTCCCACTGTGAAATAAACTATTCCACAGCACACTGACAGTAGATACCCTGGTTTCTCCGAGCATAGAATTAGCAGCTTAATCGATGGAAAAGAATTGTGAGAAGAAATACAAGAATTAGCAAACTTAGTGCTCAAAGTACCTTCTGAGTCTAGAAGATCTGGAGAATCAAGCTTTAAATCTGTGGGATCTATACTCTGAAGTACCTGCAGTGTTTTATCCATCTTATCCTGAAAGGTGGAAGGTAAGGTTAACAACAGCTATTTCTGAAGCATGGCAGAGACTGTTTTAATGTTCAAATTAAAAGGGTCTTTATATATATATATATATATATATATATATATATATAAATATAAAAGTTCTCTTAACTGGCAGCATCCAAACAATGTTTTGATCACTTTAAAATATCAGTACTTTTGTGTATTGAAAGTGACTGCATACCTCATCTATATAAACAGGCTCAGGTTCTGCTTTCTTAATTTCTTCTGTAGTATCCTCAGGAACACAATTTTTATCCACAGTTGCTGGAAGAACAAACAGGAGTTTCTTTCCTGTGGCTGCGTTACTATGTTAACTTAAAAGTACATATTTTAATTGCTTAGCATCAGATCTTTAAATTTTTAAGTACATCAAGCAGTGATGCCCCCAGCTGCTGGAGGAGTATTATGTTGCTCCCTAAGAATCAGGGCAAAATGAACTGAATTGCTGCAACAGGGAGAAGGTAACAACTTACAATCAAAATGTATCGTTCAAGTGAGCTACAGCTGGGGTATATGCATGCTTGCTTGCTTGCAACAATGTCAGGATTTCTCCCTCAATTCCTTTCTTGGGCTGATTTCAGGAAATGATTTTGCTGATGCGCTAATTAGTACTTCCACCATAAGGCCGCCTTTCTAAAAATAACATGTCAGCTTTTCAGCAGCTAACTTACCTGCCTCAGGTTCAACATTTAAGTCAGAAGTCACGAAATTAGATGGAAACAATCCCACTCCTCTGTGATTTTCACCTTTCCACCAATTGGCGTCACTGGGGAAATAAAGCCGTGTTACAAAACCCCAAACATCAACTCTGAGCATCGGCAACACTTTGCGCTTTTGACAGAAAACCTGTGATATCCGAGACACTATTTCCCTAGGTGCCCAACAGGGGAGGCAAAGGAGAAGGTCTGTACAGATTAGCAGCCCAGCAAAGCCAAAAGCAGGAGCTGGGGCATGGGGGCGGCGAGGAGAGAGGGCGGGCTCGGGGGAAGTAAAACCATTTAGCTGCAATCACTGCAAGCTTAAAGCACAACTCCTCGGTTCTGCAGTGATTAGATGATAGCCCATTACAGCTTCACCTAAAAGTCTACCAGAAGTACACAAGTGGGGACTACCATTAGAAATATAATTAATCTGTCACAGCCTGTTAAATCAGAGCAGCATTGGTAGGTTCTGCTTCTTAGCTATCATTGGAGCAGCAGTGACGAGAGTGACAATAACCACCTGAAGCACTTGGCTTCAGTTTTATTCCTAGCAAACGTGATGCTTGATAGGCAGAGATTTAACAACTTCTGGTTTAGAGTTCAGTACTGCAACGTGCACAGTTACTCTTCTGACATGTTATAAAGCTACAAACTGGACCTCCACCACGGAATGGTTATCTAATGTAACGCACAGAGGTTGCCTCTGCACCAAAACCACCCTGAGGTCACAAACGGCAGTGATAACTGGGCCAGTGGCATGCAGTCAGTTCAGCTGGGCAGAGGCTACTTTCTCCTTGCCGCTGGTATTTTATTTATTATAATACAAAGCAGCAAGCCAAGCTTAACCAGGATGCTGTCCATCAGAATCACAGCCTGCTGCTTCCCCATCTAACCTCAGCAGGCAAAGCAAGACAGCTGCACAGGAACACTTCAGAGGGAAGAGGCAGCTTCCTCTGATTACAGCCACAGAAAGGCTCCAGCAACATCAGACAGTGTTGCAGTGGGAGCTCTGTTTTAAAGAAATGGCTAACCACTGGAGAAATGTGTGACCTGGGGAAGGAGGGCAAGGATGGCCTCAAAGAAGTGTTAGATACAATCTTTTTCAAGGGTTAAAACAATTTGGGGGTATGAACAAATAGCAGAAGGTAAAGGAACCCGGGGAAGGCCAGAGTGGCAATATACGTGCCTGTGGAAAAAGAAAGTCCTGGGGGGAAGAAACTGCTAACGACACAACAGTTGGGGAATAAAGGCACCTTCATCCGAGCGTGTTATACCTGTCATCCAAAACAAAAATAATTTCTCCACTTTTAAAGGTGAGCTCATTGTCCTCGACAGCTTCGAAGTCATAGAGAGCTCGCACCTTCCTTGAGTTCTGACTGGTTTGCTGAATTTCTGCAGATGGGTACAAGGATTTGGTTTCCATTTGTTGCTGTTTCTGCTCTTGCAATGACAGTTCAATAGCTGCAGTTAGGAGAGGAAAATGAAACAGGTAAGTCTGTGTATTTTATCACTGTATACAAATGCAGTTTGCTTTCCTAATCAAAAGAGATTTATTTTGATAATATAAACATGATCTTTATGTTTAATATTTTTTCTCCAAACTACGAGCCATTTATTACATTTCAACAGCTTTACTCTGCCCTACAACAGAGGACATTAAAGACATTAAAATGTTTCATAACTCGTGCATGATTAACAGAAACTTTAATTCCCCACCCGCTGTGCCCTGGCGTTCAGCTCTCGCGGCAGAAGGGAGCACAGCTTATTTCTGTGCGTTTTAACAAAACGCTCCAGAGCACGAGCCTAACCCAAGGCTAGTAATTTACCTTTAGCTATATCTTCATCTTCTTTGTTTTTACTTACTGATGAACCATTCTTAGCAGCATTTGTGGTAGCCTGCAAATGTGTTAACAATAGAATAAGTTCATGGTACAAAGGAAGAAGAAAGCTCTATAATTATATACTTAAAAAAATTAGTAATAAGCTGTTCCTGATTAGTGGCCTTATCAGAACATTTCATTACTGACCCAAGATGATCTTCTAGATGAAAAAATGTACTGTTCTCCAGAATCTCATCCATGTTTTATTTTGTTTTCAGCAGGGAACAAAGTAAAATAAATAATGAGATCTTGTTTATTTAAAAGACTTCATTTAAATACTTGCTCATTATCATTATTTAAATGAGCTCTGTTTAAATGACTACCCTTTTTGCCTTTGCCCTCCACACCTCCCCTCAGAAGGGAAGGAAAGCTCTTTGGAGTCCTATGTTAGTGAGGACCCGAGCTATTAAGCTGCAGGGGGACTTGCTAAAAAGTGAGCTTTTTCTCCACGTCACGCCAGAAGACACCCTCAGCCTCTGTTGTTGGGAGTGTGGACAAAAAGCGAGCGTTAGGAGCTGCTGACTTAAATAACCGAGTCTCCACAACAGCAGAGTGAAATCATTCCTTGAGTTTTCACTCCAGCAAGGAAGTCATCCTGCAGGAATGACAAACCTAGTTTCAGACACTGGGAGTATCAATGGTCCTAGAAAACAATTCTCTACACGTATACAAGAAGCTAACAAACCTCAGCTTTACTGTTTGCAGTGAAGCGTGTGAGGTAAAGACAAAGATATCACTTCCTATGTATTTGTAGGAAAGAAAGCACAATTGGTTGCAGCTCTCAATCTTCCACGTTTCTGCCATATGTTTTAATGCTCATCCTAGATTCAGAGGTGAAAACATCTTTGCAGAGAAAGGCAAGATTGTAAAAGTATTAAAAACAACTCTGTTCAATGCAGAGAAAAGGAAACCTCACATAAAGAAAACCCAACAGAAGCGACAGTTCTAATTTTCAGGATTGATCTTCGCCTAACTCATATTGAATGGAAAAATATTTAGAAGCATCAATAATAAAGAGCAGAAAATAAGAAAACCTGTCACTGTGTCTGCCAGCTAGATGATCAGGCATAATACACCAGCAGAAGGAAAATACAGAGAGCAAGTGAGGTTAGGGGCTGGCAGCACCCATCACTGCAGCACTGCCGAGCCAGAACAACTCCCGACACAGACAGAAAACTGAAAGAGGAAATGGGGATTTAGGAAAGGAAAGCACAGCACAGAACAGACCATCTTCAAAGATGCCTCAGTTCCAGATACTGCCCTTTGTTTCATGAGGCTCTGGGAAGGAAAAGACAAGAAGATACGTGCTCCAAGTCAGCAATTAGAACCATGAAACACCAAGTACCAAGTGTGGGTGTAGGATTGCTTAGATTTAAGGCAGCGACAGCTCGACGAAGCTCTAAAAAAATGATCTGAAGAAAGACAGATCTAAAATGAAACAACTCATGAGGACATCATGAAATAGCTACTAGTCTGTTCTGATTTTTCTTCGGAAGGCAAGGAAATTAAAAAGAAAAAGGCAGAATGAAATGAACCTCAGTAGCAGGAGGCAAACTAGAACAAGGATCCTACTACTCTCTCCGACCAAAAGCACCTAAGATCTCCTGTGGACAGCTCTATTTTGTTTGCTGCCAGAGGGCTAACAGGAGCAGAAGTACCATGTGTTCCTAATCAGCTTTTACCTGTGATCCAGCGGCAGGAAAAGTTACACCTTCTTCTTTTAAAGATTTAATTGTTGCGGAGATTAAGCTGCACTGGGGGTCTTTCTGAAATTCTTCCGACCACTCCACCATTAGACTCTTCAGCTTCTCAGATACTTTTGGATGAGCCTGGAAGACAAAATTGCATAGAAAGGAATACTTCTACCTCAAAGTGAGCAGAAATAGTGGGAAAACTTTGTTACCAAAGCCTTTTTTTATATATATAAATACCTTCAGTAATCAATTCATTGTGATTAATAAGACAATAAGAGAAATTTGAAAACATAACCTAGACTACAGGACCTTTTATACATTGATTCAGGTATTACAGGCAGCATGTTTAGCCTCTGCAGCATCCTCCTCCAACCCTTACAGCAACCCTCCGAGGCAAATTCTCTTGCACAGCCAAAACTTGGAATTTACAGGCAGTTCACCTATTTACAATGCTGTAATTTTAGTGGAGTCAATTTTAGGTGGTTAAGGAAAAAGACTGAGAAACTTGTCAATTTTTCCAATGTTAGCCATGCTCCCACCTCAATAGTTCGGAGAGATTCAGGCTGCCTACCTCTGTGCCTTTCCCCGTCCTCTACCCTCATCTAAATGATTTACAGCTACTTGAAATCCAGGCAGGACCACTGATTTTGTGCAACACCGCAAATTTTACCTGCTAACAACCTCATGCCAAGAGATAAACGAGTCAGAGTCACGCATCACCCTACTACACGGCTGAAGGACGCACTTCCGAGCACACCTCAGAAGCGTACCTCAAACTTGAGCTGCTGGGTGATGTTCTAATAGCCTTAAAAAAAAAACATTGGAGCAAAAAGATCAACACTTCATGACAGCAGCTAACAGGTGATTGTTACGCCAACGTTACAAGGGTAAAACATGGACTAAGCGTTTCAGGCTCCACCCACTTTCAGGTTTTCCTTCCCATTAACAAAAAGGCTATCATTTGAACCCAAAGCGCCCAGACTAACACCGGGATACCGGCTGCTGAGTGAGGGTTCTGGGGCTGGTGGGCTCACCTCTATCTGCTTCAACCTGCCTCGTACAGAGGAAAGCCTGGGACGGCACAAACACGGTGCACAGCCACGGTTTCCCACTTGAGTGTCCTTCAGACCACAGCGCAAGCCTGTGGCTCACCCACAAACCCGCTGAACAGCAAGAACATTGACGAGTTTGGGCTCAAGCGTGCACTTAATTGAAGTAAACCACATAGCCCAGTAGGCTCATTATCAGCACAAAGGTATTTGTTACACTTGTCTGAAGTAATTTGCTTCCAGAGGAAAGGAGGAAGCACTGTATTATAGGCCCTCTGAGGATTCTTCCTCCAAATGGACAAAGGACAGGGGAAAACACGAGTACTTCCCAACAACATAAATTATGCTCCAGTAGGCGATTCCTCAGCGGGATTAAAGGTTTGTTTTTACATCCACAAGCCCTGTCAGACCATGAAGGTCAGTGTTCTATTTCAGAACGGACCATGGCTAATGAGAATAAAGTGGAGGACTTCAAGACCTATTTTTCCACAGAAAGCAAGAAACAGAAGAGCCATGAACTCATTTTGCTTCCCAGCGATTTTATTAGTTTCCTTAATTGCTTTGCTCAACCTCTGATGATTCCAGGCCTCCCATATATTTGAAGACTATCTTCTTCAGTCATTTTTGTCTTCAGCTGGAGCAGTAATTACGGTAAAGCTGTTTCTGCTTACTCAGTTCTTTACATCTAGATTTAGATCCCATCAGCTGCTTGACCCCAGCCATTTAGGTCTTCCTTTCTTGGTTAACTCCTCATTCTGTGTTCTCAGAATCTCTAGAAACTGTTGTCTGAAGACTTCCTCCTTTTCCTTGTAAAAATATAACTTAACTTTCTCACTGTTTTCCCTTTGCACTTTAGCTTATGAACTTCACTAAAGCCACATAAAAACTCTTTTCAGGGAAAGCTGCCTTCACTATCAAATTAACGGAGCTTAGGAAAAGTCACGGACTATAATTAAAATCGCTTGTGTAATTTTTTTAAAAATTTGGGGCAGGCAGTAAATGAAAATACACAAATTTCAGGGATAAGACAAACAGCCAGCAGTATCTGCAACTGCACCAAAACTAGAACATTTTGTTAGCTAGCATATTAACTAGAGCATTACTTTTGCCAGTTCTTTGCTACGCTGAGAGAAAGCAAAGAAATCACCAAGATAATTCTCCCCCCCAAAGTTACAAAATAATTACCTTGTTAATTATACCTCGAGCTTCACTAGCAAAATCACGAGAACACACTTCTAAGTGAAATATCTTCCCACAGTTTGATACGCAGGCTCCTAAAAGCTGGCAACAGAAATACAATGGTGAAGACGTATGACAACAATAACCCAAAACAAAAGCATGCACAGAAAAAGTTCAGCCTTTGCTCAGCACGCGCTCTTCCACTGACTACTGCTGAGGATACGCAGCAAGGTATTAATTGATCAGCACACACTTAATGGCTCCATTACCTGAAGGAACAGAAAGGTTTTGGAAAACAGGGACGGTTTACTCACTGTAAGTGCTTGCAAAGCCACATGGGGAACTTTATGATTTACTCTCTTCATGATGGCTTTAAGGCAATCCTTCGCTCTAAAAAAGGAACAAGAAGTATTAGCGATAGATGCGACTGACCTGATTTGCAGAATGAATGAAACCAGAACTCCAGTTTGCTAAGCAAACAAAACTGTCTCTATTTTTAAAAATGTAAATGGAACCTAACCTTAACTTTTCCCAGAGCAAGCCTGAAAAAAGTATTTATCAGCTTGCTTGTTCTTAAATGTGCTGAATTGGAGCAGACTCCATTTTTATGCTGGCATTTTGTATTAATGTCCACAATACTGCTGAGAGGTCACAAAGAGGAATCACTGAGGAAACAGATTTGAAATAGACAATGAAAGAAATAGCTACATTAAAAAATAGCTCTGCAGCAACAGTGACTGAATGGCTATTTAGTTGGCTACTTTAAAGGCGCTCTATAGATTTAATTTAAAAAATATTCCCAGCTTGTTAGCTCGTGGATCCCATTTTCAAGACACTTGATCGTAAAAATTTAAGGTTTTTTGTGCATTGACATTCCCTTTTTCCCCAGAAGGAGAGGATTTAAAACAGTCCCCCCTACAGAAGTTAGTCCCCTCTAGCATTAAAGACTTTTAAAAAGGACTCAAAGAATATTTTACACTTTTTTCCTTGAGGACTAAAGGTTCCCAGGTGGGGCAGATTTGCCATTCTTCCCCGTGGGACAGGACATAATTAATACAAAAAGAACTTTCTCAGTGTAGCGCCCTTAAATATTACAAATAAATGATACAAAATTAAGATCACTTGAGAATTCAAGGCATGTACCAGTTCAAGTTGACTACAACATTTGAAACATTTTATCACTCTAAGAGATGACCTTAAAAATGAGCAGATACCTCTGGCAATTACAAGACCACTGAATTACCACTTGCGTTTCTATATCACCTCAATTTTTTTCCTCTTTTCTCCTCTATCAGTCCCATCCTTTCTAACCAACAAACAGATAAATTCCTCATCACAAATAGCAAACTGTCCTAACTAGATTTTTTTTTTCCCAAGAAGCTAGTTCACCATTTCCTATTGACATAGTTCCTTCTCAAAAGGAAGGCAAGACCATCACATACAAATAACTTGGTCTACTGCGCAAAACCTCACAAAATCGGGATGCATCCAACATCTCCCCGTTGCTCTACTGGAAGTCTGGCTGGAATATTTCTTTCCAAGAAGTTTAAAGCCAACTGCACACGTCTGTAGAGGTCACAGAAGCAGATCAGCAGCACTTCCTGCGTGTCTGACTGCAACGAGCATTTCGAGATACGTTTCTTCTGCAACTGTATTCCTCTTCGCAGGAACAGGAATGACAAGTTGTGAGGCTGAGACAGAGCTTACCCATTAGGAGTGCTGCCAACTTTGTCACATATATCCATAATGAGGCCCCAGTCCTCGCTGGTGTTATATTCATTTGTAGCCTTTTCTGTAAAGAAAACCAAGACCGATTAAGCATAAAAATACCCTATTAAATTCAGATTCTAGTGAGCAAATCCCTTACAGCCATACGAAAAAGGAAACGCCCGATATAAAATACCAAGAGCCCGCGTCTTCCAGAGCCCTAATTCCCTCCGTTTTACAACATGTTCTGCAGGTATTTTCATATGGGAAGAACAGCACGGGACTAACAGATGCATTAAGTTCTTTAAAGATCCAAAAAGTGAAACAACTGAGTGTAATGTTGTAAACAATGAAAAACCGGCCTCTGTACCCTTGGCTCACTTACTGCATGTTTAGGCCATAACCCTAAGCGGGAGCTTGCTTGAGGCCTTCCAATCTTTGCATTTAGGGTATGTTTCACATGGAAGATAAGTTTTCTGTGTGAAATATAGCATAATTTATGTAATATGTGATATTATATATAGAGTATATTATTTCCTTTTTATTTCCAAGGAAAAGAAATAAATCCTTTCAGACCTCTAAAGGAAAACCACCTCCTTCAATAAACTTCCAACACTCCTCCACTAGATTTTTCAAGAAATCTAAACATGGCAAGTGCAGAAAAAAAGCCAGTGACAAGGAGGGATTACTGAAGGTCCCGAAAACAGCCAACCAAAACCCAAACTGCTTCACCTGAAGAACGTATCCCTACCTGACACTTGCAGCGTTCCACTGATGTTAGCAGACAAATGCTGTTTATTTGTATTTCCCCTTTGACTTTTTGCTAGACCCGTGTTATTTTAACCCCGTGTAAATATCACGGCTCCATTAAAACTACTCAGAAGCAGCATTTTGTGCATTCCATTTGCCGTCCTACCAGTTGATTTTAACACGCCGTTTTAACATTTTGACTGAGCTCAAAGCTAAGAGCTTCCCGATTTTCACGCCGCGCAGTAATTCCATCAGCACGCGCTTCGCCAACGCCCCTGGCAGTATCGCAACTACCACTCTTACAGGATTTTGAGTAAGGAACCACCAAGGCCCTTAGGGACCAAGCACTATAAAGCAGGTGACAGCAGCACGCGATGGTCCCTAACTATTGACAGGCTGGTGCTCCGTGACAGCGGCTGGTCCAGAAGGGCTGCTGGCAGCAGCGCTGCCCCGGAGAAAGCCATTGGGGGTGTGCAGGTGAGCATCTTCTCTGCTAACCAGCCCCAGCACTGGGCTCTGCAACAAACATCCCTCGGCAGCTTCCACAAAGGGAAGGGGAGCGCAGCACAGCCCCCAGAAGCTCTCGTTACAGATGTAAAAGCAGACCGAGGCGGAGGGAGGGAAGCCGGCAATTTTGGGCACATGTTATCTCCACAGGTTGGAATTACCCTTCAAGGGAAGCAAATCCTGCTTGAAAGCGTGTTCCTAGAGCACAAAGCTCCTTAAAATACCTCCCCAGAAAAGGCGTAAGCGTTGGATTTTCTTTTAAGTGCATCAGTATTTTTAGGACACAAACTAAATTAATTGCTTGTTCTTGAAAATAAAGGAATGCCTGCAATTTTAAGCTGCCAAACGTGCTATTTATCTTAAAAAAGCAAGCCAACGAACTCCTACATGCAGGGCATGGCCTGGGTATGTGAACTGCAGGCACTGACCCAGCACGAAGGAGGCATGAGGGACAGCACAACGCAGAGCTCGGTGCATACGGCTTCAGCCTGTGTTTGCTGTGAGGCCCCAGCAGCTGAAGGAGCTGTTTAAAAGCATCACCTTGCACGGCTCCGTCCCCGGGGTGCAAATCCTGCCAGCAGAGCGTGCCAGCCAAATTAATCCCTCTCATCCAGCGACAGCAGCACCCACAAAATCAGCACCAATACCCACACGAGAGGCTGGGCACGTGGTTTAATCCCGCTGCCTCGTGGCCCTGAAAGCTGTTTCTGCTCTGAACCCCCAAGCGTTCGCTGCAGACGGCTCTATGCCCACGAGCAAAAAGCTGACGGTGAACAGCGAGAAACGGGAAGAGGTCGAGAAAAAGACACAGAAGCTGAGAAAACACAAGGGTGCGTTTCACGCCCAAGCCTTTGGAGCCTCAAAAGGCCACAGACAGCAGTGACCAATGCCACGCTTTGGTTTCTCCAGTCCCAGTATTGCCCACAGGCTCAGGAGGATGCAACCCCCCGCCCCGAGGCACAGGAGGGCTTTGGTAGAGGCGGGCCCAGCCAGCAAAGCAAGCCCACAAAATGCACCTCAGGCGCTGTGAGCAGGCACACCCGCTGGATTTGCAGAAGCCCTCTCTTCTGAAACAGCGCAGAACTGGGCTGAAACAGACCCGTGGGCAGGGACAGGTAGGAAACGCAGAGCGATTTGGTTGCTTGCAGGCCAGTCGAAGTGGCAGCCTGCAAACTGGGCCGGGGAAACCAGCGGCACGAACACTTCTCCTTGCATGTACGTGTAAGCACGCAGCCGTGTGCCCAACGCAGGGCCCTCCTCCTGGCCCCACGCACGCCGTTCCACGGGCAGACGCAGTCGCGCTGCCCTACAGAGAACCCGTCCAGCTTCTGGGGTTTCCTTCCTTGGCAGCACGAAGGATTAACGGCGTCCGTCTGCTGGCTGAACACGAGCTCCAGCTGAAGAATAAGCTTGAAGTAAGTGCTCCGCAGATGCCGAGACGGAGACTTTGATCAGAGGAAGCAGATGTGGGAAGATGCCTTTTCCAAGGATCCGGCAGCGCGCTAAGGGAACACAAACTTTTAAAAGCCCTGACAGCTTCTGCTCGTAGCTCTCCGGCGGGTGAAGGAACGCTAGGCTTGGGTTCAGTCTGACAGGAGCGGTGCTCAAAGTACAGTGTGTGTATTTGTAGTGCTGCTTGGAGTCGGGGTGCTGCTGCCACAGCAAGGGGCGCTCGGCAAGGTGCTGCCCTCAAAGCCGGCCCGCAGCTCTCGTAGGAAAGGGGACGCCTCGCCAACGCCCTGCTGCCGTGCGCTGTGCCAGGGCCCTCCCCGGGGGGGAGCTCACTGCCCCTCCTCGCAGCCTGGCAGCTCCGGCTCTCCTCCCCTCGCTTCCCCAGGCAGGGGACAGGTAACACACAAAAACAAGGGGCCAGCACGGGGCCCCATCACAAAAAACCTCTGCCAGGGGAAGCGGCGTGCTGCCAGTGCCTACCTGCAGCGCTCAGCCCGTTCACGGAGCTCTGGCTGGGGGATTGGGCTGGAGCTCCGCGTCCCCCCGCCTCGTGCCGACGGGGAAATCGGCAGCGCCGGCCGCTGACAGCTCTCCCTCGCTGCCGCCCAGCCCGCCAACACCAAGTGTTTTGTTGTTCTGCCCTGAGCTCCCTCGGGCAACGCTTGCCAACAGCGTCAAACACCACGGCAGCTAAGGAGATAAACACCCAAACGCAACAAAGTTTTTTTTCCCCGTGTCAATTTTTACCCTCGGAACAGAGAAAACCAGGCGGTCACCGGGGGATTTCGCGCAAGGAGCCTTCCGACTTGACGCGACGCTCGTTAAAGCCTCGTCATCTCCTAGAGGCTGATTTGCCTGCAGAACACGTGAAGTAAAATCTTGGAGGCTCGCTTTGGGAGGTTACCCAGCACCACTCTAAGTTCGTAAAAGCAGAGCCGGCACAACAAAAGTGAAAGGTTACAGACTGCGGGCCCACTGCTGACTGCTGGTTTGAGAAGAGAAACCAGAACCGCATAAACAAATGCCTGGAGAGCCGGAACTGAACCCCACACCTGCTGCTGTTCACCTTGCCTTTGCGTACCCCAATCAGAGAAGAGGCAGAGAAGTCACCCAGCTTTGACTTAAGGAGCCACTGTGGTCATGAGACTTGCACTTCCAGTAACGCTGCGCCTCCACTCCCAAAAGGCAGCCCTGGTTGTAATTAACTGAATGACCCCAGGTAATTAGCTGCTCAGCCCCACAGAGGAGCAGCAGAACCCCTCGGGCTGGAAACACCCCTCCCGACCCTGCCCCGTGCCCGACCGCCCTCCACCTGGCCGAATTGTTCCCCTCGTGCCACCAAAAGCTCCCGTGGCACAGCGCCGCCCTTCTCCCCTCCCTCACGGCCCCCTGAAAAGGGGCGGATTGCCCAAAGGGAGCGCGAGGAGCCCTTTGGCAGGTCAGTGAGCGGGCTTCCAGGGATACTCGTACTGCAAAAGCTGCCCTGACGTTTGGAGTCAGTTGCCGACAGCCTGAGAAGTCAAGGCTGGCTGTGGCCGCCTGCAAGCTACAAAGCCCTGGCAGCTCTCAACAGCCGTGTTTTGCATCAAACAAACGTGAAACTGCAGATCCAGAGGCCAGGAAGCTGAGTCACCCAAACGAAGGTAAAGCCTGAGGGCTTGAGAAGATTTAAAGAAGTGAAAAAGAGAAAGATCCGAGCAATGACGACACCAAAAGGACACCAAAACCCCGCCGTCAGCTTGTCCCCAAACACCTGCAAGGCGTCGGGCCAAGCGCTGAAGCCAGAACTATCGCTGCGGAGTGAAAGGGGAGGTGGCGAGTCCCAGCAGGAGGCGGGTGTTGTTCCCCACCAGGACACCTGCCCAGGGGTTAACGTAAGCACCAGCCACTCCGTGTTCAGGTGGCAGAGAGATATTGCAGTGGAAGCCACGTGGAAGTCACCAATCCTACAAAAGCAGGCTAAGGACTCGAAAGCTGAGGAGGCACCGACTTGTTCCCCGCTGGAGGAAGAGCTGCTTGAGAGAGGAAGGCTGTGTGACAGCAAGGGCTGTGCTGGAGAACAGCACGTGCCAACGAATGACCCAGGAAGAGCATCAGGCAGGAAATTAAACGGCTTCTGACCCTGTCAGGAACTCAAGCGCCGGGCTAGAGAAACAGCTGAAGGAAAGCAAACTCCTCCGAAACGATCCCAGGGGTCAACCCCGTGGGACCACAGCAGCAGGCGAGGCAGCAGCCAGGAGCTGCGAGCGCAGGCAGCCCCGCACGTTTCGAACCAGGAAAACAAAACCAGCTGTGGCCAGGCGAGGGAGCGTTTATCTACGCTTTCTGAAGGCGCCCCGAGAAAACGGCAGCACGAAACGCGTGGGCTCAGGAGATAGCTGCAGCGACACGGCTTGTCGCTGCCCAGCAGCGGGGCCCGGCTCTTCCCCGGGAGCTGTTCAGGGGAGCCCTGCCCGTTCCCACCAGCGCTTCGCAGCCTCCGAGGATTTGAATCGCCGCATTTCCAAACCCGTCACCTTCACAGGCGGCCCGACGCGTCCGCCAAGAGCTCCGTGAGGTAAGCTGTGTGCCGAAACGTGAGTTAAATCAGCTGGGTGGGGAATTCACAAAGCTGGGTGGAGGAGGACACGGGAAAGGAGCTCTCCTTCCCCGCAGCACCAGGACGTCAGCTGGGCTCACCTACACGCTTGGGACTTGCCTCATTGCTTAAGCGATAGGAAGAAGCAGCAGTAACATAAAGAAGTTAAATCCTGACAGAAGCACGAGCAGCCCTTGCACAGCACGTGCAAGCAGTTATACTTGGCGGGTATGGCACGAAGTTTAAGGAAGCACACGTGCACAGACGGCCACCTTTGCAGGAAATATACTGCTATAAACATCTAACGTGTGAAAGAATAACTCCCAAAGTGTTTGGGTTTGGCAACAAGCACTGCACCCAGCTGCGCTGTGCCTTCACTCGTGCAGGTACAGCACCTGGAGCCACCTCAACGGTGACCCCGGGCACACAGGAACCCCACGAGGTATCTGAAACAACCCGCCTGCGTGTAGCTCTCCGGTGAGTCCGCGCCTTCATCGCGAGCCCAGGTCGATGCTGGAGTCCCACAGGGGCCTGGGGACGGAAGACGGGCAGGGTGCTCGGTATCCAAACCGTGAAGGCTCCTTGGGATCACGGCAGGCTTGGGGCAAGCTAGAGAGAGGTGCTGAGGAGCCCTGAGGTACCTTGAGGTACCCTGAGGAGCCCTGAGGTGCGCTGCCCCCAGCCCTTCCCACCTGTACGCACCGCGGCCTCGGCAAAAATCCCCCGACCGCCCAATGCCCCCGCCTAAAGCTCCAGCCTGGCGGGCACCACAAGCCTGACTCCCGCAGGTTGCTTTTTAATCGCCTTTTTCGGCGCCCTGAGCCAAAAATGGCTTTTTTTTTTGGTCATTTTTTTTTTGGAGAAAAGCAGGAGGCCACCCGAAACAGAAACAGAGAAGCAGCGGCCGGGGCAGGCGGGCCCGGCGGGGCTGAGGCAGCGCCCTCGGCCTGCCCGCGGCCACCTCAGCCCGGTACGGCCCGGGCCCCGCCGCCAGGCCTCGCTCCGCCGCGGGGCCTCGGCCGCGCGTCCCCCGTCCCCACCGCACCCTCGTCCCCCTCCCGGGCGCTCTCTCACCCACGTCCTGCTCGAAGGGGTTGGCGGCGAACAGCGGCATGGCGGCGGCGGCGCCCCCCGGCCCGGCCCGGCCCCGCTCCGCTCCTCCGCCGCCAGCACCGGGCAGCGCCCGCCCCGCCGCAAGGCCCCCGCGGCTGCCCCGCGCCGCGCCTGAGGGCGGCACTGCAGCAGCAGCAAGCAGGCGTTCGCCCGGGCAGCCCCGCGACACGGGGGCCTCGCGGCGGTGCTGCACCACGGAGGGCCCTCCCCTCAGTCCACAGGCCACGCCCCCGTTTCACAGACCACGCCTACCGACCAACAGGCCACGCCCCTCGGTGGATAGGACACGCCCCTTGGTGGTGGTGTGACGTCACGGGCGGGCGCCATCTTGTGGCGGTGCGGGGCCGGGTGGTGTCGCTGCCCCGCCGCCATGTTGGCTGCCCCCGGGGCACGGTTACCGGGCCCTGACTTCCCCCTCCGCTGCGGGGTGCGCTTTTAAAGCTTTAAAAGCTTTAAAGCTTTCAGAAAAGCGCAACGGCCAAAGCTGAGGGCTCAGGGTGCTGTAGGGGGGCTGGGGTGCGCTGGCCGGGCGGCCTCTGAGGCCCCTCACAGCCCCCCGCTGTTGTGCTCCGTGAGGGGCTCACCCACGGGGAGCACCCCCCTGGCGTGATTGTGAGGGAAAAATTAACGATTATCCACCGTAATTGTGAGGAAATAATTAAGGATTATGCGCAGGGAACCGGGTTTCACTTGAAGAATATACCGATGTTCCTTCGGGTAGGGGGGCAGCGCCTGCACCTCAGCACGCTGCGTGTCGGCAGCGCCTGTCCCCACTCATTGCGGGCCTGCAGCCGCACCGTGGCCCGAGCAGCGCCCCGGGGCTGGCCCAGCCCTACGAGCAGTAACCGAACCGAGCCGAGCCGAGCCGTGCCAGGCCCCCGGCAGGCTGCAGGGGGCGCCGCCGGCTCGCTGCGGCGGGGCTGAGGTGAGGCGGAGGAGGCGGTGGCGGCCGGGCTGCGTGCAGCGCCTCTCCCTGCGCCTCAGGGTCGGTAACTGACTGGAAACTTGTGATTTCACGCAGGGAATCAGGCTTGGATATCTTCTCCCTTTCCTAAAGTACCGCAGCGTTGTCACCTCGACGAAGCGCTTTGTGTGTGTTCATTTACTGCCTGGCCGTGGGGGGATGCCACGTCCGAGAGCTGTCAGGCTGCTCGAGGTGAAGGGTGGGGAAGGCCCCCCGGTGCTGAGCCCCTCACCTCTGGGCAGCTGTGCACAGTCCAGAAGCATCTACGGAACTCCTGCCCTAGGTGACAGCACAACCAAAGCCACAGGACATTTCCCGATGGCTCTCAGTAAACCTGAGTTCTTCGGTAAATAATTAAATCCGCAGTTATAACAAGACATGGGAGGAGAAAAGAGAAAAAAAATAGGGCTCTGCCAATTATTTGAGTCCTGCAGGAACAAGCTGTTCATTAAGCACTCCTAGGGAGCCCTACAGAGGAGGACAGAAAAACAACTCTTAGAGAAAAAAAAAGTGACTTCTGAACTCGTTTCTCCAGCCCAAATCTGGCGGCGTGCTCCCCCCGCGCCGGCTGCTGTGCCGTCCCCAGGACCACCTGCAGGCCCCGGTGTGGGGACGGATCGGCTGCTTCTCGCTCTGCGCTGCCCTGTCACACATCAAAGGGGCCCCCTCTGCGCTTCCCACGTCCCCTTTATAACAATGCGTTGTCATAATATTTAATTTCAAGCCTTGACTTTTCTAACAGATGTGTTGAAGGACAATTAATATTGTCCAAAATGTTTGCTTTTAAAGAACTTGGGTAGCACTTAGGGAGCTTTTCCCTACTGCCTAAAAGCCCAGAAGTGACTTGCTAAGACTCGGAGCTTTGTTTTGTAACTGACTGGGCTCTCTGTATCTCCCCAGCTGCCCCCTGGTTTACTTGCCAGTTTTTGTGGTTTACTGAAATATTTTTTCCTCTTTTTCTAACGCTCTCTCTCCCTTGGTGCTCTGTGTAGGAGTCATGCAGACAGAGAAACTGATTAAGCAGAGAAATGCTGAAAATAATCCTGCTAAAGCATTTCAAGATGTCCACGCGAAGACTCTCCCCCTCAGCCCTTCTGATTCTTGTGTGAGGTGAGGCTGCTGACGAGGGAAGCTTTCAAGTGTTGGCATTCTGCATTTTGACTGCTTGCTGCTCAGCAGCTGAGCGGAGCGGGAATCCTTCGTGCCCCTGCATGCGAAAACACTGCTTGAAACACGTATGGATAAAGCCGGAGCGTCTGTAACGGTGACTTCTACTTTACAGGCACCCTGATGCCACTTAAACGCAACATGCCCTCACTTTTTAAAGACTTGGATTCATTATTGTTATTTTTTTTGCTTTTGTTACACAGCTTAAGCATTCGAGTTGCCTCATGCAAGCACTTAGACGCTTTTTCATGCGTGGTTCTTGCCATACGCTTGGAATCAAGCTGATGTTAACTGAAATAGATTCTTTTTTTTTTTCCAATTAAAAGTTTTATTTCCTTGTACCTGTTGTTTCACGGCGTTATTTATCTTGCTTATAGCAGCCACCACGCTTCCCCTGACGAGCCCCCGGGCTCAACGTCCGCGCTCTGGATGGGGAGCGAGGCGCCGGCGCGCTGCGTTGTCCGGTGGCAGCTCGCGCCCAGACGCTGTGGAAGCGGGGCCGGGGTCCTTGCGGGACCTGTCTGCAGCTCTGGTAACGTCACAGGGGGTGCACTCGGTGCGCTGGGACTCCGAGGAACCCTTCTGAGGCTGCTCATGCTTTTCAGAGCTCTGCGTGCACATGTGCAGAGCTGGGTGCCAGGCAGCGAGGCTGCGCGTTACTTCGGGGTGCTCATCCCAACTCGGGGCTGAGCAGCTGGACACACTGTGCCTCGAGGCGCACAATTAGCAGGGCAGCACGGAGCACACAGATGTACACTTCTGATTATTCCTCAGCTCCTACACCCGCCTTTGGGGATGCTGAAGCAGGAGAGGAAAGAGCCGCCCGGCCCAGCAGCCGCCGCGCCAGACAGACACGGTCGCACAGGGGTAATGTGTGCTCAGCAATCAGCTGATCTCACAGGACAAAACGCATCCGGCTGGTGCTGCCAGTCTTGTTCCACTTCTTCAGCAAAAAAAATACCCAAACCAAACCAAAACAGAGCCGTGTGGAAGAGAGACTCGGGACTTCCCGAGACGGGGACTGGGACAAATGAGCGAGCCCGACAAAAATGAGCCCCCGGGTGCAGCGAGCAACGCAAGGCTGCTCAACCCAGCTGGGCATTTCTCAGGGTTTACCCCAAGCTGCAGGAAAACCACCTGAATTTCCCTTAAAAGCGTGTCTCGGAGAAAACGTCTCCTTCAGTTTCCCTGCCCTGCGTTTTTCTGCACTTCAGACCCGCCACGGGAGGACTGAAAGGAAATTCTGCAAGGTGTAGGCAATGTCCTCTGGGCCGGGTCTGCCTCCGACCACACGCCCGTTGGGCAAGTAGGAGAGGATCGGGTAGGCCCCTACAAACCACTCTGAGATCCTCACGTGAAAAAAAGGTTTACGAGCGGAAAATAACGAGCAGTTTGCCCGCTTCTAACCTCACAAATGGATGATTTTAAACTGGCACCGCAGGGCCATGATCACACAGGCGGGCTGGGAACAGCGTTTCCCTCCGCCGTCCTGGGAGCTCCAGGACGTGATTCCCCCCACCGCTGCAAACCCAGCTGGCCCTTCCCAGCGAATTGCAAAAAAAAAAAAAGCCATTCTGGATTTATTTTATAACTTTTAACAGCAGAAAGCTCGCTTGTTTTCCGCCAGCGCCGTCCTTCTTTTGTTTCTCTTTTCGTGCCGCGTCCGCATGGCTTGCGCGCAAAGCCGCCCGGCGCTGTTGGCTGGAGCAGGGGAACCAACTGCGCTCAGCTGGAGCCGGTTCCCTTATCCCACACGAATCAGCGGGTTTGCCCTCGAGCCGTTGGCTGCAGCAGCCAGCTTAGCCCCGGTGGAGGCAACGTCGTGCGGGGAGCAGGAGCCCGGTGCCCGGGGCACGCACAGGGGACGGGGAGCTGCCCTGCCAGCCCCTTCTCCCTGCCGCAACAGCCAGCGCTGACACCCCACTAGGACACGGACCCAAAGCGCAAATCCAGTGGTTTGGCCGCCGGTGACTTTCATTTTTCTACTGAAAATGCTTCTGGCATTTGTAAAAAAAAGAAAAAAAGGCACGGCGGGGGAGCTGCTGGAACTGTGGAGGGCTGCCGCTGCCCGGCTTGTTTGTGTCGTCAGCAAGGGCTGCAGCTCTCAGCTGAGCAGCTGCCAGTTTTTAAAAGCATTTGGTCACGTATCGCCCCACCAAACGCCGCGTGGTTCGTCCCGACGCCGTTCCTTGCATCGCTCGTTCTCTTTCCCAGAACCTACGGGGACGAAGGGGACCCGGGGACGTCCCTGCCCACGGGTGGGCTCTGAGGTCCCCCCAGCCCAAGCCCCGCGGTGGGGCTGTGGTCCACGCTGAAGCCCAACCTGCCGAACGCAGCCAAATGGGCCTGATGAGTAAATCTGAGCTGAAATACCTCACGGGAGAGCCCGTGGTGAGGGAAATGACCTGGCTTATTTCATTGCTGTCCCAGAAACGGACCCGCTCGACGCTCTCCGTGGGCTTGGCCAGCCCTGGGGCGCAGCGGGGACAGCGGAGGTGCAGCCGGGCTCCATGTGCGCAGCCACCGGCCCGATGCCGAGCATCACCTCCTCCGAAACCTGGTGCACGGAGCAGCTCTGCGGTTCGAGCACCGCAGAGGAAGGCGTTTAAGAAGACCGCTGCTGGCAGGATGGGGCTGGGGCTCCAGGAGCGGGCAGCTCCCACCAGCGCCGCATCCCACGGCCCTTGGGGCACTGCGGTGGCACCTCCGTCGTGGGCAGCCCGTCGTCGTCAGCAACCACTGCTGCCTCCTGCGTGCTGCAGAGGAAGGCAAGCCGGGCGAGGGAAGCCGGAGGAATGTCACCACCGCCTGCCTTCTACATCTGTTACATCTCAGAATAATTTATTTGAACCTCCGAAGATACAAGGGAAAATATTTGAAGGGGATGGAGCCTTGCCAGTATTTCCAGTTCATTATAAGCAAAGAACTGTTGCTTATAGCACTTTTTTGGAGCGGAGAGCAGTCTGGTTTTAAATCCCTTAAGCAATGAGGAATCGTATACTAGCCAATGTAAATTCTTCTTCACTAAAGAATTCACTAATTAAAAACCTTTAATTTTTAAATCCAGCCTAAATTTTCCCCTCATTTCCTCCCTTTCCATGAACGTTCTCCCTGCCTTCCCCGGGCACGGCCGGATACCGGCTGCCCCAGCTGGGGCTCACCCCAATTTCTCGGGGCAGGCGTTCCCGGGGCTGGGGCGTGCTCGGGGCCGGGGCCTGGGGGAGGTGGGCAGGGCTGGCTGGAATGTTAATCGCCTCCAAAGACGCTAAAAGAGTCCAAATGTGCAGCCGGGGGCAAAGGTGAGGTGAAGGACAGGGACCAGCGATGGGGCCGGTGGGAGCGCCTGGCGTTCGGGTGGCGTTCGGGGCTGCGTGCCAGCAGCCGGTGGCGGTGGGGACGTTGGCACCGCGGGCACTGAGCACGGCGTGCTGGGTGCGAGAGGCAGCAGAGGCACAGCCCCTGCACAGCCCCAACCAAATTCAGATGAACAGAAAATGCCATTTTCCAGCTGCAGGTTCTGCTCGCTCCTGCGCAGGACCGAGAGCACAAGCCCATTAATCGATTTGGGGCTAAAAGCCATTTTTTCCCATTCTGCTTGCACATTTGGGGCCGTGAGAGGGGCAAAGGATGGGCCTGCGGGCCTGGCACAGGTGGCAGCGAGTGGCCGGACCATGGAGCCTGGAAAAGCCAGAGCCAGGAGCAGGGAAGCAGCTTTGCCTGGAGATGACACCGTATAAGCAGATCCGTGCGAGTGGTAGCAACACTCGAGTTTAATTAAATTCCTGCAAGGTTTTTTGGGTCTTCATAAATTTCCTTTGAGCTCTCTGCCAACTAGGATATGCTCTCTGCCTTCGGAATATGAAAGCGAGTGGTGTTGTGTTTTGCAAATATGTTTTCTAATGCATGCAAGTGCTGACTATGCAAAAGCCTCCCTGGTTTCCATGATTAACAAAATTACAGAAGCACCAAGGGCAGCAGCCCTTCTTGTTTTGGACTCTCCTTCACAACCAGGAGACGGATCAAAGTGGCCTGTGATGCAGTTCATTAATCACACCCACACCGCCGAAAACCGACGGCTCTTCTGCCCCATTTTTCACAGGGGAAGGCATGTTCGGAGCTGGCCGGGGTGGGTCCTCTTGGCGTTTGGTTGGTTATTTGCTCGTGGCTCCCGCAGGAGGACGCGGCCACGAACAGCCCTGCACCTCCGCGGGCGCGCCGAACCCAGGCTGGGGACCCCACAACGTGACCGCTGCCGAGAATCAGCGGGTAAGCGCCCGTGGCTGCACGGCCTTCCACCGCTCGCCCTCTCCATCTTGTCCCCAGGCAGGGCCCTTCCTTCCCTGCCCTCCTAGCAAGGCAGGACGCGAGCCTTCAGCTGACACCCGCGGCTTTCGGCAAGGCCGAATTGGTGCGGGCCCACGGGCTGCAGGGCTGGAACCTCGGCGCAGCATCGAAGGGGTTATCCCGATAAGCCCCACGTGGAACAAAGCTGGCATTTCAGCGAGAAGACAATGGATTGTGCTTGCTGTATTCATTTTAGTCATCCGTTTGGCATCGAGGCTGAGGTCAGCCCCCCGGCCACGCACTGCAGCATCTCTGTTCTCGCTAGCAAGGAGAGAGAAGCAAAACAAAGGGGAGCTGAGTCGGCAGGACTGGGGCAGCGGCGGGGTACGGAGAAGTGCTCCGATAAATGGCTTTCAGATAACCGCTGCTGCAGGCCGGGTCAGGACGCTGCTCAAAACCCTCCTGAGCAAGCATTTTCCCGGCCACGCGTCCCAGCACGTTGCAGGGCCGCTGGTCACGCTCCACTCCCGTCTCCGGTCGCAGGCAGTAACCGCTAGCCCGACTGCTTTGGTGGCTGAACGATGCGATTTGCGAGGCAAGCACTCAAACAGCAGCCCAAAGGGTGCAGTGACTGCTACCCATCTGCAAACATTTCCTCTAGCAACAGCCTCGTTTCCTCTGAAACGTGAAGAGGGTTGCAGCTCTAACACGCGTGCATACGCAGACACGCGTCTCAGCAGACACACGGCAGGCACGCACGCGGGCACGTCCCAGCTCCGCACCACGCAAAGAGAAGAGCCGATTTCTCACCCCATCCTGTTTGCTGGGAACCACGCTCTAATTATGCTACTACTAACGAGGAAACCCGTGTTCTCTGTCTCACGGCTTCATTCCCAGGGCCGTTTCCCTCGCCGGCAGCCGGCCCAGGACCGGGCGCGGTGAGTCCCGGTATTGGGGTGCCCGGCGAGCCACGGCCAGCACAAACCACCAGCGTTCCTCCAGGGGCAGGAGGCCTCGGGGAGCACCTCCTGGGGCTGCTCTGGTGCACGTGTCGGTTCTAGCACACTGTGACGGGCAGACAGAGCACGCCGAGCAGCTCCAGGCGTGTCCAAGCTGCTTTGGATCCCAGTTTGGCCTTGCAGTGCTGGTGGGACAAGGCAGAACCTCGCAGGCTACAGCTGCACACGGGAAACCTTTGCTCTGTCCTTAACCGGTGCCGTCTGCATCGCCTTGGTGTCTGCTGGGAGCTCAGAGCCGGGGCGGGGAGCTCAGGGAGCCCGCTCCGATGCGCGGACAGACCCAACACAGCAAGGTGCTGCAGAGCCCGAGCCCGGTGCTCGCAACCCCTCCCCTCCCCTGCTCGCCGAGGGACGAATGTTATTCATCAGCCCTGCAAATGGAAATCCATATTTTTCTCCTGACTTCTTGAAACTCATTTACGGCCCCTAAACGGCTTCTATCGGCCGAAAAAATTGAATTAATTTTATTCCTCTTGCCTAACAGTCCTCGGGAGCTCTTTTGTCAGGAGGCTCTGGTGGCAAAACAATGGAAACTTGTGCGGCGCTGACGCCCGAGCGCGGCGTGGACGTGCACCGAGCTCGCCTCCTGGCCCGGCACAATGCTGCCATTGTCCCACGGCCACCGGCCAGCCGAGGCCGCGGAGCCGCCGGAGCTCGGTCCCGGGACCCGCACGCTGGCAGGCGTTCTGGGGAGACAAGGGGAGAAGAAGCATTTTTGCAATTAATAAAAACAACCCGCCGAGGTCAGAAAACGTCCCCGCCTTGACAATGGCTCTGAGGCTCCTTTGATAGCCACGGGCCCTGCAGCCAGCTGAAAGCGACAGGCACAGACACACATCTAGCCGAGCCTCCATCTCCAGCCGAATTCAGAAAGCGCTGCTTTACACCCAGCTACGAGCGCTATTAACTATTGACTCATCCCCTCCCATTATTTTCTGCTCCATTATCTCATTTTCACCAGCGTTTGCCATGCTGTGCCTTTCTGGGAATTCAGAAGCTGGGTTTTGTCTGCCCGCAAACCACCGGCGAGCTCCCAGCCGCGCCACGGGACAACACTCGTGGGACATTTGCTGCGAGGGGGATGCCAGCGGGCCGGACACGGGGCTCCTGCGCCGTGCTGGGGCTGCTGCCGGGACCCCTGCCCGTGGCTGGGGGTGTGCGGGGAGCTCTGCACCCATCCGGGCTGCTGCTGCCCGGGGGATCCTCTCCCTGCTGCGCTTCGGGCGATGCTCCAGCCCCATGGGTGCAGGAGGGGATGGGGATGGGGAGGCAGGGTGCGGAGGTGGTGTGCCGGGGGGGGTCTGCGTGCTGGGGAGAGCACAGCCTGCCGATCTGTACAGCGCATGGAAAGAGTTAGCCATAAATCTGGTCATTTCTAAGGATCCTGGTGAGCGATGAGCGAGCACCCCGTGTTTGTGACTACCTCTCCCGGGGACGTGTTTTAAAGCAGACGCTCTCTGCGCTCCATCCCACGGACCAAATGCTCATGCTGCTTCCTGTAACCAATTTTTTCCCCAGACCGTGGGCCGGTGGCTCAGACTCGCTGTCTTGGAAAGCAGGAGGATCGGAGCTTTGCTAAAAACACCCCGGGATGCATCCCGCAGGGCCGGGCGGCTTTGCTCTCAGTCGCGGCTGTGCCGAACCAGCGCTGCCTCACCTGCAGAAACCCGGGTCAGAAAACCAACAGAGGCAGAAATCGGGTTGTTTGCCATTACCGCGGCTTTTCTGCCCAACACATGTGCTGGGATTCACGCTGAGAGTTGCACTCTCTGGACTCTAGAGAGAGCTCTCACTGCCGCGTCCCCGCCGGCTCTGCCGTGCACGCAGCCTTGCCTCGGCGAGCGAGCCTGAATAATTTGTAAGAAATAAATAAAAGGGTCGGAAGAGGGATGCAAAATCCTTGTGCCAGCGGCTCTTGGGCTGAGCGGCTGCAGGTCCCCGCGCCCAGAGATGCGGGGATGCTGTGTCCGGAGCACGTCGGGACGCTCTGAGCAGAGCCGACCGCTGCCCATGTCAGCGCCTGGGTCCAGGGCGCTGCCTCTGATCTCCCCAGAGCAGCGCTGGCAGCGAGTCCGAGGACGTCAGCAGCGTTACAGCAGAGCGCGGCTGCTGCGAGTAAATCAGATTCAAAGTTCATAATCTGATTTCCAGCAAACAGAGAGAAATCAGCGGGCTAACGAGAGATGAGCCTAATAACTCGGCGTGCTGGGGCTCGGGCCGTCGGCATCTGCCGTCAGGGGCTCAGATCTCGGCGCAGGGTGCGGGAACAGGCTCGTGCGATGAGGCTGTGGATGCGGGCACGGAGGGGGATATTAGCAGAGCGGGGACGTGCCCACCGCCGTGGCAGGAGGTAGGATAAAGGCGATGAGGCTTTTGGGTGCTGACGTCCAGGCGCCTGTGGAAAAGAAGTCAGTGTGGCGATCAGTAAGGCCCTTCAGAGTGACTGCGGGCTTTTCGGGCTCCCGGTGGTTTATAGGTTTGTATTTAATCGATTTTCAAGCAAAACAGGCACCATTCGGAGATAACCTGCCATGCTGTTAAGTCCAGCAGGCCCGACCATTATTTTACAACTTATTTCTGCAGTATGCTTTGAGTAGATAAGGCAGCGTTCTGGTACCTGGAGGAGATCTCTACACATACGAGGCTAACAGGCACTGAGGTAGATCAGCAGATACGTCGTCCTGGGTAAAACACGGCAGCCCCACTGAAACCTCCTCCTCTTTAACAGCGGATGTGCGCAAAGATAAAGACTATCTATCAAGGCCCCGACTTCTTACCATCAGGGTATCAGCGCAGAAGATGATTTTCCTTGAAAAGGCTATTCTCAGAATCCTTTTTTTTTCTTTTTCCCATTTATTATAGTTGTCTTCCAGGCAAGGTCAGCCGTTACTGTGCCGCAATCAATAATCTCTTCTCAAGTGTGCGCGCTCAGCTCACGATGGAGTTTACGGTCGCAGTACGTCTTTGTTATGAATGAACGCTGCCTCTGCCACTGCTGAGCCAGTACCTGGCTATTTATTAGAGCCTGACACTGACCCTCCAGCTCCAAAAGCGTTAAATCAGCTCGTCCGGAACTCCACGGACATGTCAGCTCAGGATCCCTCGGGAAGTGCTGAGCACTGGGGAAAACGAGGCCTCATAAAGCGCTCTTAGCGCAGTAGATCAGAGGAATTTACGGAAGCCTTGAACCCAAACTTCCAGCTTTGTTTTAACGCGGAGATCTTGGTGACAGAGCTATCGGATGGCTTCGGTAAAGGCTGGGACGTGTTGGTCTCACTCCCCAGGGAAATTCCACACGTGATTATGGCTCCTTGCAGAGCTGGCGTGGCCGTTAACCCCGGCTCAGCCAGTGACACCCTGGTGGCATCACCCAGCGTGAACAGCTCGGGCGCCTGGGATGAGCTCTGGAAACTAGAAATGCTGTAGCTGGTTATCTAGTTTAAATAAATAATTGCAAAACTGAGGTCTTGTTAATTATTTTTTATCCCAGAATAATTTCTTTAGTTGAAGCGTGAGCAAGCTAAATAGCTTTTTATTCAGCAAACGCTGCCGCGCTGATTTTAATGCTTGCAAATGTTGGCACCCCAGCGACGGACTGCAACAAATTGCTCAAAATTCATTTTGTTCTCTTAAGAGAGCTCCTTCCCTTTGTGCATACTGCATTTATGGTAAACAGTCGCCGTGCGCACGGATGCTTAGCTCCATTAAACATTTCGCAAGTCCGGTTTTGAACTGAATATGCCTTATAGCACGATTTGGAGCTGAAGAGGCCGAAGGCCAGCCCGTGGCTCCTTGCCTCAGCGCCGGCCAAGGAATCCGGTCTGACCTGCCGTTATCCTCACCTTCCCCAGGTATGCACGGCTAGCAGCAGCTCCCGGTCCCCGGTTGTCTTCCCTCGTCCAGAGGGACTTAATAACGCTGATTAATGATTAATAACTTAATGATTTCCCCTCATTCAGAAAACCAAGCTCTCGTGGTCCTGCTCCGCACTGGCAGCCGGGGCATGGGGAATGCTGCGCGGCACAGGCAGGTCTGCTGCTGGGCAAACAGAGCACCCGCGGCCACAGACGGTCTGTGTCACCCTGCACCCTGACCCCTGCCCTCGTCTCTGGTACTCTGATGCTCCCTTATCTCACAGGGGTCTTGAGAAGCTTCGTTAACTAAAGGCCGGGCTACAGAGTTAAAAAAAAAAAATGTTTGTTAAGGATATTGTAAGCATTTTAGGTTGTTAGCAGTTTTAAGAAATTCTTGTCTGTTGGACAAGAGTGTTTCCAACCGTGCCACGCTCTCCTGTTGCTAAATATTTATGCACATTTTCTTGCTTTTCTTTCCCCCCAAGTGAATCTCCACGTGGATAGTTACCAAATCCTAGCAGGCAAAGCCCAAAATATCCCATATCCCAGCAGAAGCTGATGGATCTGGCCAAACGCCTTTGCGGAGCGCGCCGGTGTGTTTACTGCTGCCTGCCAGGTAACAGCGCTGGCGAATCCTGCTGTGATTTGATTCATGAGATTCACTGACTTTCCCGAACTAGCTGGCAGCAGAAATGCAGAACTTCGCACGTAATGGCTGAAAGCCTTTAATGATGTTTGCAGTGTTATTTGTAATTGGGAGCTGGCACAGCGCCGTGCACCGAAGGGATGCATATGCAAACCCCTGCTCCGCAATGCCAAAGCAAGAACGGGCCAGGAGGCAGGGAGCGTGCCCTCGTGACGCTGAGGCTCGCTGAAAATCATTCCTTTTTGGAAGGGCAAGTGAATGCTAATGTAAAACAGGGATACGGATTGCTAGGTGGGTGGCAGGGAAGGAATCAGGCCTCAGATGGAGGATAAAACAGCACCAGTGCATTGCAGCGGGGTCACCAAATGGGTCAATGCCATCTTGGGCCAAGGCACAGTAATGCCGTGGGGTGAACAGAGAGCAGCCCAGCTCCAAGCATTAATGGGGTCTGGGCTTGACCGTTGTGATCTTTTTGGTCCAGAGAGAGTTCACAGGAAATGGTAAAAAAGTCAGACAACATCTGGCGAGAGGGCGGCTTTGATGCACCGGGGACAGGGGCGATCTGCGGGGTGACGCTGGAGCTGTGTTACGGGTTTGTTCAGGCAGTGCCACCTTGAACTCTGGGATCTATTCATCGCCCCATCCCGCTGCCTGCACAAAACCCAACCGCAGTCTGCGGGGACGGAAAGTGAGGCCGCCCCAGGAGGACTCCCTGAAAATCCCTTACACAGCTCGCATGGCTCTGAACAAACAAGGCTCGGGGCCGCAAGAGAGGCATCTTCACCCCAACTCCTGTCACGGCGTCCCAAACCGTGGCTGGGCTCCCCAAACCACGGCTGGGTGCCCCAAAACAGGGCTGGGCTCCCCAAACCACGGCTGGGTGCCCCAAAACAGGGCTGGGCTCCCCAAACCACGGCTGGGTGCCCCAAAACAGGGCAGGGCTCCCCAAACCACCGTCTCCGTGCGGGGACGGCGAGGGGCAGCCCGCGCCGCCCTTGTGAGGTAAAATGGAGGCCGGGGGCGGCCGGGCCGGGCTGGGCCGGGCCGGGCCGAGGGTCGCGGCGGGGCTGAGCAGGGCCGGCGGGACTACGAGTCCCAGCGCGCCCCGGGCCGGGGGCGGAGCGGGGCTTTGTGCGGGCCGCGGGGCGGCATGCGGGGGAGCCGGAGCCGCAGCCGGAGGAGCCGGAGCCGGAGCGAGCCCGCCCCGGGGGGAGGGCGAGGGCGGCGAGCCATGCCGGGCGGCGGCGCGGCGGCGTTCCGCCGTCGGTGCTAGAGGGCGACCGCGGGGCGCCGAGCCCGCCTGGCTCGGCGGCGCCGGAGCGCGGAGGCAGCGCGGAGGGGCCGCCGCCGCCGCCGCCGCCATGGGCAACGCGGGGAGCGTGGACTCGCAGCAGACGGAGCTCCGGGCGCACAGCGTGCCCCTCAAGCTGCCCATGCCGGAGCCCGGCGAGCTGGAGGAGCGCTTCGCCGTCGTGCTGGTGAGCGTCGGCCCCATTGTCTGCGGGCTGCCGGCCGGGGGCGGGGAGGGGGCGGCGGGAGCGCGGCGCTGCCCCGGGCCGGACGCGGTTGGGCTCGGCGGGGAGCGGGGGGCTTTGTGCCGGAGTCCCCCCGGGCTGGGGCCGCCCGCCCGCGGGCACCTGCGGGCCGTGCCGAGCCGAGCCGAGCCGTGCCGGGGCTGGGCGGCGGCGGGCCGGCCGCGCGGACTTTGGCTCTTGCTTCGGCTCCTTTCTGGCCGTGTTTTAATCCCTCCACCTGAGGAGCACAAAGGGCTGCCTGGCCGGAGCGGTGCTCCTCGGACGGCTGCGCCCAGCGCCGCTCACCGGCCCCGGGGCGGTGGGTCCGGGTGGTCCCGCAGGACGCGGGCAGCACCCGGGGGCTCCCACACGCCGCTCGCTTCTGGCTTGAAGACCAGGAGCTGGGCAGGAGGGGGGGATAAAGCAGCGGGTGTGCCGTACCCCCAGGTCCCCGTCACGTCCCACGAAAGCTGCCCGAGTGGCTCCTGCGACAGCCACGGGGCCGGGCGGCCCCCGGCTCCTGCGGTGCCGCTGCTCGTGGTGGGCGCTTGCTGGTATGCGCGCGGGATTATTTCTGGTTAGACCCAATTAGATTATCGTGTCTAAGAAAAGAATAAGCCTATTCAGCTGGGAACCCCCCACCGACGAGCCAAATGGTGAGCGAGATGTTACGATCGTTGGGTTTACTGGAAAACGCCTGATCTCGCCCCGCGCCCGTCGGGGAAACCCGCGGGCGTTGTGCTGGCGGGGGGACGGCCCCACGTGCGGCCTCATCGCATCGTACCCCGGGGGAGCCCGGCCAAACCTGCCTGCACAGCCATATAGAGGAAAACTGGGGACCTGCTGGTTGGGTGGGTGAAAGGGAGAAGCATCCGAGTGTCGTAGATACACGCATAACAGAAATACGGGAGGCAGCCTGTGATTTCGTGAGGTACTTGCAAGGAGTGGGTGGCATCCGTCTGCAGAAGGTGGACTTCAATTAAGGCTCCGAGGACCGGTCGATGAGCTTTGCTGTGGCGGTGCAGACACGTCTGTGGGATGGGTCTGTCGGGTCCCCGCTCCGCTCCTGGCAGGAGGAGCTGCAAGATGGGGCTGAGGGGCCGCTGCTGGCACAGCCAGCTGAGAACCGCCTTCAGCCTGCTCTCGAAACCAGCGAGGGATGGCTGGTATTTGTTGCAGCTTCCAGGAAATATCTGACCAGTTTATGGAAGAATAAACTCCAGGGCTGTTATTATTTTGTTTTCTGTGCAGCGCGGAGGGGAAGACGGCTGTGGCACTGGTTAAACCCCAGCATTGGGCCGGCCGTAAAATAGCAGGGATTAATGAGAAAGGAATGGCAGTCTGGGGAAAACCAGAAGCGAGGAGTATTTTCTGTAGGGAGAGGGGATTAGTCAGGCGATGAGTATGAAGAAAGAGATGCTGAACTTCCCAGGACTGGAGCTCACCTTCTCGGCACTATGGTTTAAGAACTTAGCCTGGCGTAACCATTCCTCACGCACCGATGAGATCCCGAAGGGCTTTGCTGGCAACAACGATGTCTGCTAACGATGTTTCCAAGACCACTTTTGACGCCGACGAAGGTGCAGCTCCCTGCAGGTACATGATTGTCATGCTGAGCGGGTTGTATCTGTGCATAAACCGTGGGGGGAAGGTTCCTGCTTTGCCACGCTCGTGGTGGCTGCCCTCTGAAGCACGTGCGTGTCCATGTAGAGAGCGCAGGATGGTCGTGTTGTTACCATAAGTGCTGTAACGTCGACTGCTGTCTTATTTTTTCCACTTGGAACGTGCTGCCCTCATCTTCTCCAGAAGCTCTGTGGTCTGAGCAGCGGGTGGACGAGCAGCGGGACGCCTGGAGATGGTACACGTGTGTGCTGGGTTGTTAGCAGCCTTCGTTTTGTGGAAGGTCTCTGATGTGGCAGTTTGTCCTCTTCAATCACACACCGTCATCTTACTGCCTCCTCGGTTAGCCTCACTCTTTGAGGTTTGAGGCGCGTAAATTGCAGGAGATGATGGGAGAAGTGCTCCAGGTCACTGTTTGCCAGGGAAGCTCTCAAATCTAATGGTGCTGATACGCTCCTTCACCTGCAGCGGTGCCGCGGGCGTTACTGAGGACGGGCTGGGTGTGTGCCATGCTGCCCGCCAGGGTGAAGGACATCGGGGCCGGGTCTGGCCGCATCACACCTCCCGGTCCTTGGAGCTTGTGACATGGGTGGATTGTCCCTGTGAACCCGTGTTGTCGGACAGGGTAGGGAAACGCTTCCCTGGGCTCCTTGTTGCAGTGAGGTTTTTACTTGCCTCTGCCGGAGAGGACCGGGGCCGTTTGCCTGTGTGTTTCAGGAGGCTGTTGTGTTTTATGGTGTGCACTTAGCAGAGAAGTGAGGAGGATCATCTGAGAGACATCTGCCAGCTGTGTCATTTTTTCCATCCTACCGTACTGACGGGAGCTCTCCCCTTTTGTTGGGATATGGGCAATAACTCCTTCGGTTCCCAGCTCGTGCAAGCCTGTGACGTCCAGGAAGGTGGCAGCACAATGCCTGCGCTCTTGCCGCCGAGTTCCCCGTTCCCCGACGAGGGGTGCTGGGTGCTGGGGCGGACGGAGCCCAGCTCTGGCCTTGGCTCTGGGGCTTGCCAGCACCAGCACAGCCCCTGGGCCGCGAGGCCGCGGTTCCTCGCCGTCCTCCATCCTCCTCTTCAGCTGCCTGGGATTCTTTATCTCCCGTCTTTCTCCTGCAGACACACGGGGCACGTGCGCGTAGATCACGAATTCGAGTAACCGACCCTAATTTATGGCGTAGGAAGCCATTGTTCGGCGTGGGCGAGCGCCGTTTGTGTCCGTAGACATTACGGCACCAGCGTGCGGTGCGGCGAGCCGGGAGGTGCAGGGGCAGGAGCCAGGCTCCCCGTCGCAGCGGCAGCAGCCCCGGCAGCAGGGTGGTCTCCCTCTGAACCCGTACCGGGGCCGCGTGTTTGCAAACGACACGTGGTTTGGAGGAAGCGGCCGGGACGGAGTTGGCAGGGTAAATTGTTGCCTAATGAGCTGTGATTGACATAATTTGACTGCTGGATTACATATCTGCGGTGAGGTTAACGGGAAATATCCTCTTACCCCCACCGAGCGCTGCTTGGTTTTACAGAGGAGATCTCTGTGCCCGGTCCCGCGGGACGGAGGGATGCGTCGGAAGGGCTGGGGAACGCGGAGGGAGGGCACGGTTCTGCTTCGTGCTCTGCTCTGCCTCCAGGGAGACGGGACCTGCCTGGAAGGTCCCCGCACACGAGGCCCTGCTGGTCGGCACTTCTCCTTCCACTTCTCCTTCAGCAGGGATTTGGTGCGAGCATCGTTTTCCATACGGGGCGAGGGAGCAGCGCAGTGTCGATTGCTAAGGAATTTGTAAGCGCGGGGTGAAAGTCTGTAACGCTTCCCAGCTGTTTTCCATTCTTTCTCCTAATCCTCTATCAAATGCATCATGCATTGTTTTATAATATATACGGCTCAGAGTCTGCAAATCATTAACAAGAACGTGACGTTGTTGCAGGGGATGTCTGCAAGGTGGTGTTCGCTTCCTGCCGTTCGGATGGGGCTGCTGGGGCACCGGCGTCCTTGTTGTGGTTCCCAAAGTTAACATAACTCCCCTGGGGTGAAATCCAGTGGAGACGCCCTCCTCCCGTACCAGGCGAAATTTGCATGGTTTTTATGGGATTTGAAAGCGGTGGGATGGAAGCTGAGGGGTGCTAAATTAGCTTGAGGAGCAGCGCTCAGGAGAAGTAGTTCACTAGATTTCAGGAATTGGAAAGCCCTGTTGGGTTTCCTTGCTCAGGCCTTCTGTCTGACAGATTGCTGCCTCTGGGCTCCTTCCTCGGGGTCTCGTTTAAATGGTTGGAGCAACGATACCTTTTCCCCGAAGAAACAACCCAATAAGTCAAGTTTAAAAATAGATGTTTCTGACGGGTTAAATTCACGGGGCGAACGATTGCTTCGCGGAACAACAGCTGTCAGGCTGGCTTGTAAATGGCATTGCCAAGTTGTTCTGCCCACGTATCGCAGGAGAATATTTGTAGAAAGCTCTGTGGTTTGGTGTTTTTTTTGAGCGTCTGATCCACGAGGGCAGCCCGGTGGGTGTTGAGCTGCTAGCAGGCTCCTCGCATTCCTAACATTAATTCAGCGCCGGGGAACCTGGGAGGGTAAAAAAAACGGGATGCGTGTGCACATATCGTGGTGTGTGCCGGGTTTCCACGTAAAACAATCACCTTAATTTGTTGGGCTGCTGTGCTGGAGGTCTGAACCCCTTCTGTCAAGCTGCGTGTGTCACTTCGTCGTGACAGCGGGGGCCGCGGGGACGGACTGGGGCAGCGGGGATGGATGTGGGTCAGTCACCTCCGGGCGGAGACCAGGACCAGCTGGGAGCCACGTGCTGCCGGTGTCGCTGTTTTCCAGGTGTGCTGCACCTTTCAAGATGCTTTATCTCTCCGTGCCGAGTAGGCAGTACTAAAGTCTGCGGAAATATTTTATTCCCAAACAGCAAACGCAGCAAAAACGCCGCAAGGCAACCAAAAACGCTCGATTTCCCCCGCGCATTTCTTCAAGATGCCCCCGCTTGGTGGAACTTCTCATTTTTACAATATTTTTGCTTCGGCTGACAAAGGTTCAAGAAGCTTCGTGAAGAGACCAGCCTCTCAGTGAAACAACAGGCCTGCCTGGAGGTACGCAGGCTAACTGCCCGCCCTGCTTCGTGCGGGTGTTTAACAGCAGGGCAGCACGTTCCCGGCACGGCCTGGGTGCGCTGCGCCCCTCGCAGCTGGGGCGTCCCTGGAGCCTTCCTGCAGGGCTCGTTGGTGACAAGGTCCTGCCTTCTGCTGCTCCCACGGCCAGGCTTCCACCTGCCGAGTAAAATATTTTCCCCAGTCTGTTCAGAAAGGTGGTGTAAGCCTGGGTCGGCCGGTTCTTACTCCAAGGGGGTGAGTGACCCTCCAGGAACTGCTGCTTTTTACTTCTTTTTCTTTTTTTTCCCCATTGTTTGCAGCTTTGAGTGCATCCTAAAGTGAAACCAAGTTTTGACATCCACTTTCTGATCTTTTGTCTGGTCATTGAGTGTTACCAAAAGGAAGCCCCGTTCTTAACATTTCCCCCAAATACGGTTTTAATCTTGAGCTGTCAGCGTTTCTGCCCATTTTTCAGTGCAGTTCCTCCCAGCTCAGAAAAACGAGAAGAAATCCAATCTATTCTTTGCTTTTTCTTTGAAATCAGGTTGGGCGCTCCTAACCAACGCTCTTAAATAACAGGACCTGCCAGCACAAGGTGATGTCCCACGTGGCAAGGCCTTTGCTCTACTTTTCCTAGGTGGGCTTCCCGAGGCAGCCCGGTGACTGCCCCCCTCACCCCGTGGGGTGTCCCCGGGGTGCTCGCACCCAGCCCTGCCCGCCCCCCAGCTGCCGTCCCGACCCCGCGCCGAGCACGAGCTGAAGGGCTCTCCGCGGCACAATGAGATTAATTATGCAAAACATGCTAATTCAGCCACGCTCTTCAGCACCAGTTTATTTTGAAGCATCTGGGCTGTCTCGTGCGTTTGAATGGAGCGCATTATGACGGGGATCGGAGCGCTGGCTGATGCTGGAAGCCATGGAAGCAGCAAGCGGGGCGACCGCAGGCGGGTTTCTTGTGGGTGCCGTGCTGGTGGGAGCCGTGCGGGACAGCGGGAGGCACGGCTGTGTCAGCCGGGCTGTCAGGGCAGTGCCGCGTCCCCATCAGTGCACGTGTCCGGAGCGCGCTCCTTGGTGGCACTGGGCCACGGGTCTGGGGTGTTTGTCACTGCCGAGTAAGGGACAGTGCCAGAGGGAGAGGGCATCTGCTTTGGTGGCTACAGGCTGAGCCCCGAAGCTGGCTGAGCAGCAAAAGTGCACGTCCTGCTTCCCGAGAGGAAGAGAGGATCCCAGCGGAGACTCGAGGCAGCTGCTCTCGCTGGGGGAAGGCTCCTGCAGCGAGTGATGTGTAGCCACATTTTAGACAAACAGAGATGAATTATTGTTTGTTTTCCTCTTTGTTTGTTTGGGAGAGTCCATCTGGGAATTTGGGATGGGAAACAAGTGACACCAGCTCATTCGACTTGATTTATAATGGTGCAAGAAAGAAATCCAAGCCTCGAGCACTTCAGAGCTCCAGCATCACCTCAGCCTGAATTCGGAAGGGCCAGCGTAGCAAAACGAGCAGGGATTTAGCTCGTGGGCTTCATGGGACTGCATCAGCTGAAACCAAAGGGCTGGGCTCTCGGTTCTCACCGCGGTGTCTCCGAGCAGCGCCCCGTGTCCTGCAGGAGACCTCGACTTCTGCAGAGGGCTCCCGGGCGCGCAGGCAGCAGGCGCTTCGTGACGCGCTGCCCTGCTTTCGCTGAGCGCGCTTTCCCTTGCGCCGATCGGTTCGACCTCGCTCATCTGCTTTCTCCAGTTAGTAACCCTGGATGCACAGCATAACGCGGGGATGTGTTGGAGAAGGCAAGCATTAATTTGTCCCAGGCACCGTCCCCTCCTAAAATAGCGCCTGCCTGCCTTTCCCCAGCTGCATGAAGGCTCGGGTACTGCAGAATTTGCCCGCACCGCGTTGTAACTAACGTGCTGCAGGAATTAGCTGCGTGTTGGTTTTCAATCTGCCGTGGGATCTCTGACAAAACAAGTGCTTGTCCTCTGTAACTGTCCAGCTTTAAACATATATTTGGGGAGGATATGCAGAAGGCAGCACAATGGCCGCGTTGTGGTGGAGATGAATGGCCTTCAGAGGAGCGCCGCGCGATGCGTGGACCTCCAGGGCTCCGCCTTGCAGCTCTCCAGAGCCACTCCGGAGCTGGAACGGTGCCCGCCCGCCCGTCCTGCAGCTGGAGCATGGGGAGGCACGCGGGGACGCCCCCGTATCAGCACCCCGTGAGCTGCCCATCGGTGCCCTGGGGCTCCCTGGTGCCGGTGGGAGCTGGGGCAGGGCGGGATTCAGCTGGGAGCACTGGTGGCTTTGTGCCTGGACACCCTTGCGCTCTGCCTTTCTGCTTTTATTTGGAAGTAGGCATAGGAGGATGCCCCAGCCACTGCTGCCAGACTGCCGTGGGGGTGACGGCAGTCAGCACAGCCCGCTCTGTGCCCTGAGGGATCCTCAGCATCCCCTTGCAGGTTAAAATGCCCGAGCGGCCGCCCAGAGGCAGTGCTAACCACGGCCTCCTGCCCCTCGGGGTGCCGTGTCTGGATCCAGCGGGCAGAGGCACTCGCACCCGGTCCTCCAGCCCCCGTGGCAAGGCAAGGGGTGCTGCTGGGCCCGCCCGGCGGCGTGGCGGCATCCCGCAGAGCTGCCCTGCCCTCTCCTGCCCTCGTGGTCTGCTTTGGCCGCTCTCCCCCACGCGGATGCTGGCTGAGGACAGAAATCGGTCCCAGACGGGAGGTGGTTGAGGCCTGCAGGAGGCTGTGAAGAAGCCTTAGTTCTTCTGGGGTGTGTTTGGGTGTTGTGGGAGATATCTTAAAATACAGGAATTGTTGTTGTTTTCTTTCTTTCTTTTTTTTTTTAAATACACATTATCTGGCCAGAAGTCATTTTACTATAAAAGGACTTGGGGAGAATATAGATTGTACATCTGTTACTTGTTTGTCTCCAAAATGACTGTATAGTCGAGGCCAAAAGCAAAGAATAGAGGGTTGCACAAATTGGCAAAGTTTCTGAAGTCTTTCAGAAGCCAGTAATTAAAGCGGAGAAGCGAACTGTTGGATCCAGAAATTCTGGTTGTTCACCCATCTGATGTTCTGGCATGTCCCTCTCCTGACTCCTGTCGTCCCGCGTTCCTCGTCGCACATCTGTCCGCATCCCCGGGGCGCGTGGCACCCATCCGGAAGGGTCTGGGAGCGGGGGGGATGGCCCCGCCGAGCACCCCGAGCGGTTTTCGGACGGACATTTCCAATAATTGAGTGTGTTTGGGAGTGCTTCAAAGGGCTTTCTGCCCAGCTCTGCGAGCCTCGCGAATACAGAGAGTATCGAATGAATTGCTATCGCAAATATTTAACTCCAAGTGTGGCCGAGAGGGAGCTTTGATGTCGTGTGCGCGTACGGGAGCCTCTGGTAGCTGCAGCCTCTTGCTTGTCTGTTAGACCCGCGCTGTTTTCCTTCGCTCAGCCATAATAACCCAGCTCTGCAAGTGTTGGTGGCCGTGCTGCACCCTCGGAGGCAGGCGTGACACCTGGCACCGAAACATGGTGGCCAGGGGGCATCTGGAGCAGCGTGAGCTTTGGAGGGAAGCTGGCCCTAACCTCGGCACGGCCAGTCGGTCCCATACTTGAGCACCATGGGGCATGGCGTCCCCTACAAAAGGAGGGAGATTTCTTTGTCGGTGTGTTTGCACGAGGTGTGGTTAACGATAGTTATTAACGAAGGCTGTGGGTTAGGCCGGGAAGAATTTGGTAATAATCTCAATCCCTGTGTGATCACATCTAGCTTACGGATAACTCGGCTGAGTTGTTGCAAACCTTGCTCTCTAGCAATTGCGTCGCCTTGCGCTAGTCTGGAAGCTGTCACATCTCTGCAGTGATCCGCTCCCTGCGCGTGGAGCTGTGAAAATGCCGCTCTGCTCCCTTCCCGAGCTTCAAATACAAACGCCTGTTCTCTTGATCGTGTAAATGAATGTCCAAGGACGGTAAATGCACATCATTCTTTTTGTTAAATGAAACACGAGCTTCGTGCTTTGCAGCATTTTTCACCGGTGATTCTTTCTGCAAGCCTTGCTGTGCCGCAGTGGGAAGACACGGGGTGAGAGTTGCCGTCGTCATCTTTTGAAAAATAAAGCTGGAATTGCCACGAGCCCCCAAAACTGAGCAGCAGAGGAGGGATTAGAAGCAAACGTCTCCCAGCTTCCCAGCCCTTGCTGTAACCAGTGGGAAAATAAAATGGAAACCCTCGCTGCCTCCCCCCTGTGAACATGTGTTTGACACATTGGGAAGCCCGCTGTGCCTCTCCAGCTAGCGTGGAGATTTGGGACCTGGCAGCTGGCATTTGGCTCTTTGAAGTCACCTCTGCAGACCCATATGAGCTTCCCTTTAAAGCCTTTCATTTGTCTCAGTTAGGCAGAAGTCGAAGAGCAGCGTTTTAGTGTGTTTATTTTCTGGCATTTTAGGCCATCTTTTCTCTTTGATGTACTTAAAAATCTCATTTTATCATCTCCCGGGGTTTTGCTTGCTTCTCACCTTCTGCTCCCGTTCTTCATTTTCTGCTGCATTCCGGAGGTGAGATGCCGGTTTTGGTCCCTCTGTGTGCACGTGTGTGTGAACTGAAACGTGCTTTTTTTGATGACAACAAGCCGCATTTCCGAGCTGGCCGACCTGTGAGGCTGGGTGCAGGTGGGAGAGGGTGCATTCAGCCACACGCAGCTCGCTCGGGCAGAGCCGGTTGGCGCGGCGCTGCCAGCACCCAGCAGACTGCCTGCCCCTCTTTGGGAAGCAGAGGCACTATCAAAGCTGTGCTGGGTCTTGTTGAAGGAAAGGAAGATGAAAGGAGGTTGTGAGGGTCTAAGGAATCATCTTGACTCGGGAATTAGTTCTGTGTCTTCTATCAGTAGAAGAAAGACAAATTTTGTCTTTAATGTGGAGATGGCTGAGTGCAGGAGCGATGTACTCGAAGCACCGGGGGATAACGCTTTGCTTTTTATTTTGAAAATGCACTTTTACAAGAGAAACTGTAGTGCCTGGAATGTTCAAGGGAGATTTCTGTGTGCACGTTCGCTGTGCTGAACGCATTCATGAAACGTAAGAAATTCAGCTGGCTGGGATCCAATGGCTGGAAAATGGGAGAAGAGAAACTTAGGAAGCCCAATTTAACACTTTGTATTAATTAAGACAGACCAGCACCTGTGAAGGTTTCCATGCTCACACAGGTGCCTGCTCGCCCTCCCTTCCAAGCGAGGCATGTCTCACGCAGTGAGCCTGCCGCGGCGTTGTGGTGCCATCGGAGGAGCGGCAGCTCTCCTGCCACTGCTTGCCGTGGGACCAGCAGAAATCCTGCCCGAAATACGGCTGTGTCCACCTGTAACCCCGGCCTGCTGCTCAGACCGGTGTGCAGGTGGGCTTCCTCGGTCCTGAGGAGGATTTTGGCAGAAGATGAAGTGCTTCAATTAAAACACAACAGAACTTGTGCAAGAGTTTAGGAGAGCTGCGTCCTTTTGTGTTCAGCAACAACAGGAGCCTTGATCAGCAAGGGTGATGCAAATGAATTTGTTGTTCACAGAGGGGCAGGAAAACCAGCTCGCAGTTCTCACATGCTGATACTGCTCCTGCAGCCTCAGATACGGCCGTGATTACAAACGGCAGTCGGTGGATCGCGAGCACGCTGCGTTTTCTGTTAAGATGAGGAACTCAGATGCCCACAAACAGGAGGGAGGCAAAGACTGATCAGGCGTGAAGTTCTTCTTTGGCACGGGAGTTGTGTGGCTCGAAGAGGCAAGATGTACAGCTGAGAAAGAAAAGGACTTGTACTTAGAAAGCTCAAAGCTGTTGTTTGTTTTTGCTGACATTTGTTTCTGAAGGAGGATCCTTGTTAAAGGTGAATTCCCTATTCTGTTTAACCATCGTCATGCGCCTGTAAAGGTGTTCAGTGAATTAATTGTCCATTAAAACCAGATTGCTCTCAGGGGCTCCAGGATCCTCGAGGTGTGGTCACCCACGGAGGCAGAGCATTCCTCGTGTTTCTGGTACAAAACACGGCTCTTGTATTGAAACCACCCAGGGAGCATACATAAATAAGCACGTGGAGGTGTCTGCATTGAGACAGAAACCTGTTGTCATATTGCTAAGATTAACCTACAGGCGTGCGTGGGTTCGTTCTCCCAATCGCTGCTGCTGCGCCGAAACATGCGCCGCAGAAAAGACAGGCAAAACAGAAAACCTTCCCCGTGAACACTGACAAAAATCCCTATTTAGATTTATTCCCTTTTCAGAAATGCTCAGTTGAGGAATTACTGGGAGGAAAGTACCCTCCCGAGGCAGCTCTGCCCCAGCGGTGCCCCACTGTGTGTGCCGCGGGGCTAGCGTCTCGCAAGAGGGCCGTCGTTCAGAGCCTGTTTATTGCAGCGAGAGCTTTTCTCACGGAGATACCGGTGCAAAACAGGGCGTCTTTTGCTGACATGTAAATCAGCGTAGCCAAAACACCCGTTAAGGCCTTGAGCGTGGCCGCCCTTATCCGGGCTGTTCGTGTGGCTGACCTTGTGCTGCGTCGTGTTGCCTCCACGGACGCATCTGCTGTCTCTGTGTAGAAGCTGTAGTCTCCAGCTTTTAGTAATGACCTAATTTTGGTTTACAAGTTGCTGCTGCTACTCGAGGTGCCGGGGGCCTGGCTGTGGGCTGCCTCCTCCTCGCGCAGTTAGGAGAGCCTGCTAGTTTTCTTAATCCCTTGCTCACAGTTTTTGGTTTGCAACGTTGCCTTTCCTCACAGGAGCTGGATGCTGGTGCACTGTAATACTAAGGATTTGGGCGGCGGTTCAAATAGAGCAGATCAGTAGATTTATGGATTTTCCTGGCCAGGCTCCATCCTCGGATGTGTCTGCGCGGGTCCCTCCACGGGGATGTCTCGGAAGCTGCGCGTGGCGGAGAGGGCAGCTTGGTGCTCAGCGTGCTCGTGTGGTTGTTCTGCCACGTTACTGCCAGCGCAGCCCAGAGGCTTCTGAAAGTGCAGATCGGGAGCTCTTCGTGTCTGCCTCTTGCTCCAGGCCTTCTGCCACGTGGCATCTTCCAGGCACCGGGCAGTGCCTTTGCCATCCGTCGCCGGCTGGGGTGGCCTTCGGTCCTGCTTGACCGCCTGCACAGAGGGCAGGAGAGACCTCGGAGGGCTCTCAGAGGGGTGCAAGCGTTATTTACTGCCCGTGTGGGATCCTTAAGTGCATTTTAGTACTTTCATGAGCGTTGGTCTAAGTACAGCCTTGGCTTTGGGCTGTTGTGCTTTGTTTGTGGATCCATGCAGTGATGTGGGCAGCGCTGCGGTCTCGCACGGAGGAGTTAGGAGGAGCCAGGCTGCAAGCTGGCACATCGAGCAGGGTTGTTGGAAACCTGACGGGCTCCCTCGCTTCACTGCAGGCTTAGGTTTTTTATTAACGGGGCCCTTCAGACCCGGCGGAGGAACTGCCTTAGCAGCCTGCGCCGTCTCCCCCGAATTATCTTGAAGGCATTTCTAACTTTGTGGGAGGGAGTGCGGCTGAAGAAATATCAACATGCCCTGAGCGAGCACGCTGTGTGAGGGAGCGCGGCTGAAATGTTTCTGCGTTAGTAGGAGGCAGAAGCGTGTTGTTCCTGCCCTCCATGGGGATTTGGGCAGCGGGCAGGCTGGGGGCAGGGATCCTCCCGACTGGGCTGCTGAGCAGCAGGGGAGCAATTTGACAACATTTAACGCAAATGCCTCGTGACGTGATGGTAAAAGTTTAAGAAAGGGGTGGTGGGAGGGTTTTTGGGAGCGTGCCGGCCTGCGCTGCGCACAGAGCCTGGGAGCAGCGGGGCTGGTGGCGGCCATGCCGGGCCCAGGCCGCGTCCTGTGCAGCGCCCTGGGACCTTCCTCCGGTGGCTGCCCCCTCACAGCCGCGGCTGGCAGCGCTGTGGGAAGCAGTGTGCTCGCCCTGGTCAGGGAAGCGGCGTGGCACAGCATCCTTCTGCCACGGTTATCGCATCGGTCACCTGAAGGCGCGTGTCCTGTGAGAGGCGGTGTCATCCATTACCCCATGTTGTATCACGTTAGCATTGCTTCTGTGCTCGTTGTGCTCCTTATTTTTAATCGGGGCGGTCTGTGACTTAGGAACCAGCCGGTTTGTAAAGGTCCCTGCTTTCTCTGCCACCAGCACCCAGCGGTGCTCGCACACCCACCTCATAGCTCCTCTTCATGCAGTACAAAGTCTTGCAAATCTCAGGTAACTGTGATGCCATTATTTCTTTTTTTTATGTTGTATTCCGGTCTCTGGAAAATGTCACCAAGTGCTGCAGCTCGTAAGAAATGAAAGAGAAACCATTCCTTTTTACGAGTTGGTCTGCTCCCCCGCAAGGGAGGAGGAGGTCACTCGAAGGGCTGCGGGCTCCATGTCCCCACAGACTTGTCAGAGCCTTGCAGTCCTTCAAGTCTCCCGGCAGTGCTCAGACAAATGGGCACGGGCTAATGCTGAAGGGCGTTTGCCTTAAAGCCAAGCCCTGTGTCTCCCGCAGGCCTCCTCCTGACCGTGCTGGGCAGGACGCGGAGGCCGGTTATCGGCTGCGTCGCGCCGGGCGGCTGGAGATAGGCGCAAGGCGAGGGGACGGCCTTGTCCCAACGCCTCGGGACACCCGTGCCCTCCCGTGCTCGGTGCCGCAGTTGGGTGCGGGCTGGGGGTGGGAGGACGAGGTAAAGCCTTGTAGGACTGCTGTGAGCCAGGACACGCGTCCTGTGAGTCAGAGGAATGCCCTTTGCAGCTATGGGATGTGGTCATCTGCACAGGATGGTGAGGCACCAGTTGCTCAGCCCCCTCATCTCTCCTCCTCTTCTTGCTGGGACTGCACCACCAGGGTGAAAACCTTCTGTTTTCTGAGGGTTTCCCCCATATCATCCCATCTGCAGGAAGGAGAGGACTTGGCAGAAGACAGTGCCGTTTAGTGCGGAGCACCGGGAGCTGGGACATAGAGCCCCGTGCCCCATGGCTCACCTAGCCCCGGGCACGCCGTGCCTGCGCTCCTCGCCTCTGTGGCTTTGTCTTCTGCTCACCGAAATCTCCGTGCTCTGCAGGTGCCCTGACACACGAATGAGCTTCGGTTTGGATATTTTTTTTGGTCGGATTGCACGGAGGCTGTGTGTATGCCAGCACTCCGCGTGTAAACAAGGAGGTCCCTTGAAGCGCATGTTCCTCCCCTGCTCCGACGTTTTCTGCTGGATGAGATGTATGGCTTGTTTATAACATCTGGTGGTTATTGCTTTTAATTTGAATGCCGCTGATGTTTCTGAAAGATGCTTTTCATTACGTTCGTGGGGCCTGATTTCAGTGACATGAAAGGCTCTCCCACTCCGAGAGTGATACAAAGGCATCTTGGGGGGGATAGGAATTGGGCTTACACTTTGTTTAAAGTCATGCTGCCTGGTCATGCTGGGGGCTGGGAAAACAGCAGCAAAAGGCACTACCTTGTAAGAAATCTTTGTAGCTAGGTTGACAAGGACTGCTGGTGATTATGTGCGTGTAGGTGCAAATCTAATCGGTTGTCCTAACCTGACAAATTTATGAGGAGTTGATGCACTCCAGAGGTGATCTCTGCTCCTCCTTCTCGGTCAAAAATAGAGTCTTCCCTGTAAGCGTGGTAGTTCTTTGAATTACGGGAGTGGACAAATGGTTTTTGTTCGCTTGTCTGGATGCATAAAATGAAATTAATACCCGTAGTTCTCTCAAAGAACTTTACTGAGGCAGTTGAGAGCAGAATTTGGTCTGCCTTTTGTTAGTTTTAATCTACAACACACTGCGTTCTTAAATTAGAGAAGATTCATCTTAGAAATGTACACAGTCAACGCTTTGAAATACACTGAAGCTCTGCATTTTCTACATAAATTATATACAAAAAAAAAAAAAGAGCCAAGTTTGAACCGTTAAGCTTGCAACCAAGCCTCTTTCTTACAGATGGCGAGCTGCTGGGCAGCGCAATGAAAGGCAGATGTCCTCTCTGCCTACCCGGCTGGGAGCAGCAGGACCAAGCTGCGGAGTGCTCACCGCCGTGTGTTGTTTCACGTGCTCGCAGCCAGCCAGCACGGGCTTCATTTCCAGCCCTGCTCCAAGTGGCAGCCTCCAGGCGAGCTGGCAGGAGTGGGCATCATGCATGTGTCAGGGCTGTGCCTTTTGCTAACCCCAGAGCACTTCAAACGTGGGTAAAACTACTGAGTTGTCTTAGCCTGGCTCTTTTCAGCAAGAAATTCAAAGTCTTCGGTTGAATGTTCAGCCTTCGACAGACCTTAAATAGAGACTTCAGTGAAATGTTGATGCTTGTCACAGTTACGAGCATCTGTAATCTGTCAAGAGGGACAGAATAATAACTGGTGTCGTTAGCCTCGTAGTAGTGACTTTCATGACACTGGAAGTACAAATTCAATTGCAAATTTAGAAGCAAAGCCACCTCCCTTCTGTTTATGGTATTATTTCCTTAATGCGTATATTTATTTCTGAATACAGCATGTTATATATGAACTCCTGTAAAATGAAAAGATGGTTTATTTTGCCTTAGGGAAAGCAACAGCCATACTTAAAAACCTCCCAGAGTAGACGTCTTGGGATTGCATTTTACAGTTGGTTTCCTTACTTTCTCTTACATGCTCAACCCTCGGACTACATGAGAGTACAAAACTTTCACATTAACATGGGATATCTCTTCTGAACATCTCCCAGAGCTTCTGGTCCGTGGCAGCTCCACGTTGCACGGAGGGTATGTTACATGCATAGCCATTCCGCTTGTAGTCTCAGTCGTACACGATTTAGGATCTGTAGAGGTTTTTACTGCTTTTTTACTTACTCGTTAAATCATCTGGAAAACATATTTAAGTTTTTATGTCATACTTTTTTTTCCTAATGTTAAAGCAGTCTAAAAGTGAATGCAAGTGTTCTTTGGTGCGCAGCACAGAGCGCTCGGGAATGACATCCCACCGCAGCGGAGCATCTGCGGTCAGCACGGGGCTCAAGGATCGGCTTCGTGATGTTCAGAACCTGGTGCACAGGTTCCTGGTGGTGAGAAATTTCCTTCACCTGGTGAGCCCTCAGACTGCTGCGGCGGCCCCAAGCTTCCTTTCTGGCCTGATACTGGAATAGCCCAAAGAGGAAGCCCACAGCGCAGGTTTTTCTCTTTCCTTTCTAAATGAGTATTGTAGCCGTGAAGCAGATAGCAGCGGATACTGCCCATGCTTCCATTTAGATGTAAAGAAAAATGACACAGAGTGTAAATGTCATTGCTTGCTCCCCGGGAGCAGGTGCCCGCAGTGGCTGGGTGGCCGTGGCAGGCCACGGCAGACTTTGTGTTTTGGCTTCTAATCCAAATATTCTGCTGTAATTCTTCAAGGGAAAGCAAAACCCGAGGCCTTTCGTAGAAAGGTTTTTGCTGCTAAAAGCAAATGGGCAGGTGCAGCACCGAGGCCACTGCTGCTCTGTAACGGGTGCTAGGGAGCTGGTGCGCGTGGTGCTCACACACCTCGTGTCGTTTTGTGGTGAAAAATGCCACAGAGAATTGTGCTGGAGGGCGATCCAGATGCACAGCCCAAGGGCACTTAATACTCAGGAGCAGGGAACAGCAGTTAACAGAGAGATTTGGGGTTAGAGCATTTCTCTGTATAGGAACGTTACTTTAAATAAAGCAGCCACAATTTCTAGCCGTCTCGTTCAAGCCCACGGCCTGCTGTGTTTGTCATACCCGAGTTCAGTGCAAAGTGGTGAGGGCTGGCAGTGAGTCGATGAGACATGTTGCAAATAGGTTCTTTATCATCTTGTATTTGAACTTCACCTTTCCCTAGAGCTGCCTCACGGCCACAGATCCGAAGTCACGTGGAGTTCTTCGTATCTAGAATCCTCAGAAGCTGTTCTTTTTAATGTCAAGTAATTCTTATTAATTTATGAATCAAGAAGCCGGTAAAACCTCAAGTGAGATTTAATAAGCTCTGTTACCAGTATTTATGCATAACAGAAAGAGACACGGAGCTTTGTTCATGTATTCCCTTTCTTCTTACTGTCCTGCAAATGCGGTGGGAGGGTCGAGTACAATGGAAACGATCCTGTGATGCTAATTGACAGCTAATCAATTAACTGCTTCCAAGTAAAGACAAAAGGAGGCAGTCTCACGTTCTCTCAGGTCAAGTTGAATAATCACTTTGGGGAAAAATCCTGCTGAGCAGCAGAGCACTGTGCCGTTCAGGTACGCTTACCAAGGGCAAGAATTGTGCAGGCTTTGTAAGGTGACAGAGACGTGCAAGCCGTGTGGGGTGGCCAGCAGCAGATACTTGCCCAGGTCAGTCGCCCCTCACCAGACCAAGTGAGATTTTCTCTCTGAGGGCGTATGATGGGAAGCCTGACTTCCAGCCCTGTAATTAGAGTGTTATTTTCATTCTAACGTAAGAATATTAGGGCTACAAATCCACCAAAGTTACAGCCAATCCTTTGGGTTCATGAGGGACAGATGCTTGCAAAAAACGCTGGGTATTAAACGGGCAGGCCGTGTATTAAATGCCAGTATTTAGGGCAGAGTTCTGCAATCCGTGTTTCGGGAGGAAATCCAGGAAAACGGACATCCCCCCCCCCCCCCGGGGGAAGCAGAACAGCGAGGTGTGGGTGTAGAGGAACGGGGCGCCCGCGCCGTGCTCTGCCTGGGCTGTCAGCACTGCCAGGACGGGCGTGCACCGGCGGGAGAATTGTTTTTCCTCCTCAGCTGCTGCTCAGGAGATGCTAACGGCCTCTCAGACGACCAACCAAACAAAAACCCAATTCTTGCCAAGCGGTAAATAACCTGCGAATGCGCGGAGCTGCTCTGAATTATTTAATACCCGTCGTGTTTCTCACGTGCAGCAACAGCTTGGTTGGTTTATTGTAACGTTTGAGAAGGCAAGGGGAAGATTTGCTGTTGCCTGTTCCTTTTGTTGAGCTTCTCAGATATATTTGTCTTGGATAACTCCCTTTTTCTTTCCATTTTGCCACTGCCTGTGGAAGGGTGTCTCTCTTTCCTTGTTCCCAGGAGGGAAAGTGTGTCCCTGCCTCAAATCTCCTCTGCCAGGAGGATGCAGACCGAACTTCTCGTAGCCTTTGGAAATGGCAGGACTCCAGCACTGAGTATTGTGGCGGAGGTGTACGGTCCTTCCAGGTGATGAAGTACCTTGGCTGTGTGTGCCCGGGCTAGTCACTTCACGTTCTGCATCCTGACAGTTTGCAGACTTGTTTGGGTCCTTTTTACTGTACTTAAGCCTTAATCTGAAGATCTGGGGGGGTTATTTTTCCACCTCGTGGCCTCCTCTGATCTCAGGTCGGTGGTGAGCCTGGTGTGGTTCCTGGACATGCTCCTTCCTTCTGCAGGCTCTGGTGTCCCACCTGGTTCCTCCTGTCGGGGCTGAGCACACAACCTACTTGTCCGTACCTGGATCCTCCCCTGGCTCACTCGGTGCAGCTCCTTTGCCTGCAGGTGACAGTAACTCCTGATTTTCTCTCTGTTGGGTCTGCAGGTCAACTTGTGTGCTCCTCGAATGGCTCACACACACAAAAACGAGGACAATTCCCTCGTAATTTCCCGGGCTGCCCAATTAAGACGCGGTCATTCGGCACGGCAGCACTCAGGTTATTTACAGCCCGGTCGGCCGTGCACCCGCTCAGCCCGGGGCGGAGCAGGACGCATCCCCTGCGTTGGCAGAGGGCCGATGCCTTGCCTCGTAGCGGCACGGAGCAGGGCTGGCGGCGTGCTCGGCACTAGGAGGGAGCAGTGCGGCGAGGCAGGCTGCTCTCAGCCGCTGGCTGTCATTCCCCTTCTACCAGGAGAGCTGGTCCGAAACCAACTTAAACACGGCGCGATGGAAGGGAGCGTGGCTCTGGCCCGCAGATGTTTGAAATGAATCACGCTGCTTGTCTGTATTTCTCAGCTGGGGTTAACTCCTGGGCTATGGAAAATAAAAATGGGCTTTTTATTGCTTCGCAGGCTGCATTGTTGAGCTAATGCCATGGATGCTTGGTGATGAATACTGTAGCACCAAACAGCTGTCTGTGAGAGCAATACAATTGGGAGGCAATATGCAGCTTGCCCGGCCAGCGAGATGATGTGATTGAATCACGAGTAGATAAACAGAGCTTTGTGTTTCTCCGTGCCTTCTGAGCGGCGCTTCTCTTCCCCCGGTTCTTAAAGATGGAAACTTACAGGAGTGAGCAAGGAATAGTTGGGCTAAGCAGCGTAACACACCCAGCAGTGCCCTTCCCTGCCAGGTTTCTTATGATAAACCTCCCCGAATTTCTTTGAAGGCAGCAGCACTGATGACGTGACAACTCAGAAGCAGCAATAATAACCTTTCTGGTCATTAATTTGGGACGTGGTCTGGAAAAGCTTAGGAGTCCAAGAAGCGAGGATGTGCCTGGGCTCCGTCAGCCTGATGCTGGCTTCTGACAGCACCCGGCCTTTCAGGTAGGCTGCTCCGACGGACCAGAACGATGTAGGAATATATGCAAAAGTGTAAGCACGCCTAATTAAGAGCTGATTGACTAATACTTTTATTATAGCGTTGGTGAGACTGCTGGTGGAGGCGGCAGCTCGGTGGGTACCGGCGCAGGGCAGAGCACTTTGTACGAGGTTAAAATGTATTCCAACACACGACGTTCATTTTAACTTTGCAATTTCTGAAACTTTCTCTGCGGCAAACCCAAATCTAGGCTCGTCAGTGCAAAATGGTCCTAACCGGGAGCTGTTTATCGACTCGAATAAATCCTGGTGCCTGGTTCCTGGCAGTCGTTGGCTGGACGCAGCAGCGCAGTGGAGAGGAAGCAGCACAGCCTTGTTCCTGGAAGCAGGGGAGATGGGATGCAAGTGGTTAAGGGCAACTTAAGAGAAATTAATGATTGACGATGGAGGAGACGCAGTGAAACGAGGAGGCATTAGTTTAAATACTGCCCACGCTTTCACTGAGACGAAGGTTTGGGCCCATTGGTAGAAATGGCGCGGCGAGCTGACGGAGCGGAGCACGGCGAGGGAGGTTTCACGGAGAGATGCTCATCTTGAACACAGAAGGTGTTAATCAGGAAAGTGGGGCCTTCTCCTAGAGGAAATTAATTTAATTGCGGTTCAGATTTTCTGCGCTAAGGGGGAATAATCAGAGTAATTGCACTCGGCTAGGGAATGGCACAGAAAGACATCCCTTTGTGGTGGGCAGCGTGTTCGTGGTAGTTACCGCAAGAGGACCGTGGTTCCAAGAGTTTCTGTAGCCTGGTGCTTATTTTGCTGTGCTTCAGCCATTAACGCTCTGGGACGAGCGTCTCACCCTAATGAGGCCTTATTTCTCAGCTGGCCATCTGTTCGCTGAGCCCTCTCTAAATCTTCCTCTGCTGCAAACCCTCCTCCGGCCGCGCCGAGGTCCCGGCTGGCTCTGGGCTGCTTTTGTGAAGCAAAACAAGTCAGCGCCGAGTCTTCCGACTCTGGACCCGGGAGCGGCTCGTACTGCCGAGGAGGTTTTGGATGGACTTAATAAATGAGTCTATCTGGACAAGAAAAGACCCAAAAGACACACATGACAGCGAGTTAACAAACAGCTATTGAAGACAATGGCCTTTTTCTCAGCCTCAGACTGCGTGTCTCTCTGGCTGCGTTTCTTTTTGTGAAATGCCAGGGTTCTTTTTCTCCTTCCCCCCCGCATTTAAACTCCTCTTCTGTCCAAAATCGTCGTTTAACTCTCCTAAGACATTTGCTTTTACGACATCTACCGCAATATTTTTTGCAGGCGCTACATGCGTTGGAGATTAGTCTGGCCGATCAGCTTTCCCTGAGCGTGGGGGGAAATCTCTTTGCTCTCCTTGCTTAACAAAGAGCAGCTAGAAATCTGGGAAGGTTTCCCCTCCCTGCCCTGTGCTGGTGTGACAGCCCTGAGCCGGGCGCTGCCTGGGTGCACAGCCCGCCGTGGGGACGCCCACGCGCGGGGGACACCGCGAGTGCCTGAGTGGGGCTCACAACTCTTCCAGGCCAACAAGAGCACGAGATCTGCGTACGCCTGCAGTCCTCTGGCCTCGGGGGACTCGAGAAGTGGTTAATAGTAAGGTAATTTTTAGCCGTGTGCTTCCATTTGTCATTTGAGAGCTGCACCGATGCTAGCCTTAACACCTCAGAATCGTCGAATCCTGGAGTTCTCCGATGCTGCAGTCCTCTGCCACTGGAGTGCTGTCCCGATGCTAGCCCCGACACCTCGGAAGGAGCCAAGAGAGGGCATATCCATCTGACAGGTAGCCAAAATCCCAAGCAGCTCTTCAGACACGTGTAGGGTTTGTTCTACACAACACTGGTGCAGCTGAGAGAAACGCCAGCACGCTGCGGTGCCGTGGCACGGCTTCCCGCTGGGCCGGGACCCGAAGGCTGGCCTGGCAGCGTGGCTGAGCATCCCCCTTTGTCCCCCCAGCGGGGACAGCTCGCAGCAGTCACCGTGCCAGCCCCGAGCCTTTCAGCACTCACCTTGGGCAGAAAGAGCCCGCTGGTGAGCGGGGTGGTGGGCACCAGCTTGTACGGCCACCTGCTCCTGCTTGCGGCCAGGGCTGGGATTATCAGCCACCGATCCGGGCAAAGTGCTGGCGGCCTTCCTCCAGGGGAGTGTGCGGGAGAGGGGCTTGGAAGCGAAGGCTGCGTTGCAAGCCCGGAGCATAAGCAAGGCTCCTTGGAATTGCAAAAGGAGGAGTTGTTTCCAAGTGGGAGGAGACCGCATGGTCTGCGGCCAGCAGGTAATCCGGGCACTTACCCTCACTGAGTTGTCTCCAGAAATAAGGCAGTAATGCCGTTTTGGACTCCTGGTGTTTGCATTTTGATAACATTCATCGGGAGAGCAGAGGGGAGGCGTTTGCCATTTAAACACGTCAGCCTGCTTTTTCCCTTCATCGGGGAACATTTCCGTGATGGCACTGGCGGTGTTTTGGTCAATTTTGCCACATTTTGTCTGGGACTGTGACGCGTCCTTTAACATTGCTGGGGTGATCCACGCAGGCTGATGTTCCTTTTTCTTGCCGGTGTGTCTCTTTGAGGCCAGCCCCTCTTTTCCCAGGCTTTTGCAGCGTGCTGCCGCCTTGTTTCTGAAGTGCTGGGTGGTGGCGTGGGGGAGTGCTGTTTGCCCACCACATCACGGTGCCTCGTGCAGCTGCACGGCTACACCAGAGGTGCAGGGACGCGTGTTAAAGCGTTCTATTTTCTGTCTGTTTAATAAAAGCTGCATTTGCTCTTTGTGTATATACAGTTCGTGATTTATTTTCAGGAAGGATGGAAATTTTGTCCCTATGGTAGCTCCTCGTGAGTAATCAGCTTCATCCTTCGTATTTCCTGTGTTTTCTTTTTTAGCAGAACGCAGCCTCCTTAGAAGGGTTCAATTTACATTTAATTCACATTCAGTTCTGTATATATCCACGGTCAAATTCTGGTTTTAGTTAACTTATAGACAACTTCATTGACGTCAAGAGAGGCGGGATGCATGCAGCAGTGTGGCTCTCCATGATTTTCTGCGTTTATTGCTTTCATTTTGGCTCGCGGATACAGATCTCTGGTGTCTGTCATTACAAAGAACAGATGCCCCTCATTTCAGACCCAAATTTATTCCTATCCCACACAGATCTGGTTAGCGTTCCTGCCCTGTTATTGTTGCACGCCGCGCAAATGCATGTGAAGTGGGAGGTCAGGAGACCAAGAACACAAGCGGTGATGGATGTTTCAGTTCTGCAGCCTCCCAGCATTAGCAGCTTCTCGCTCTGCTCTCTCCAAATCCTTCCCTTGGCACCGCTGCAGCTGGGACGGAGCCGCAGGGCGGATTTCGCCGTCGTGTGGCCGTGAGCGGCTTGGTGTCCCGTTGGTGACAGCGGCTTCTGGGCGCTGGCCCGCGCCGGACGTTTTCGGATGGGAAGCTGTAAAAGCGTGACGTGTGTGCGCCCTGTTCCCTGTAGGGCTGCAGGTTTGTAGCTGTGGATGCATCAGGAGCCGCACCTTTCAGTTTTGATGCTGCCCTGCGTCTGTGATGCCTCCTTCCCAACTCGCTGGGCCGCAAGTGCTGCCCCCGTGCCCCGCGGGCGCCGTGCGTTCGGGTCAGGAGGAGCAGGACCCCGCTCTTCGTGCTCCACTTGCACTCGAGATGTGCGGGCTCTTACCCTGCTGGCACCTCACGTGTGTGCAAGCTGGAAACGGGCCTTCGGTGCTCCTGGTGCGGGGCCCTGAACCGTGCGAGGGAGGCCCTGAGGGAGCGGCTCTGGTTGGCGTGATGGGAGCTCCTGCTGAGCCCCGTGTGGCAGCGCTAAGCACAGCCACCCAAAAATCCCCCCCCAAATCTAACCATCACCTCTTCCAGCTTTTTCTCTTTTCTAAAATAACACTTTTCACACCATTTATAAATACTACCTTGTGTCGGAGTTGTCAGGTTCCTGCAGGAGAGCAGGGTGGGATCTGAGTTCCTGTTGAATCACCAAGCTGCCGCTCTCTGTCCTGACCCTACCCCGGCCACCACAGGTCTTTTTGGTCCTCGGTGTCCCTGCAGGGGCCGCTGACCGGCTGCCAGCGCGTGCCATCTGTGCCATCTGCCGCCTTCGTCTCCACGCCAGCGCCTGCGGAAGCAGCCGCCTGCGCCCTCGCAGCGGTCGCCGTGCCGCGCTCCTTGTGGCCAGCGTGTCGCCGGCACGTGCCCTGCCCTCTTCGGCTGCCTGGTGGCGTGGTGGCCCTGAAGCGCCTTTCAGCAGGGAAATGGGGGTCTGGGGGACAGCAGCAGCCTTCCCTTTGCCGGGGACAGCGCTAGCTGCCTGCGGCCACCTCGCCTCTGGGCAGCCCCGAGAGCATGGGTGGGAGCTGAAGCAAGGCGGCCGCTGGCTCCGGCTCCTTCCCTTCCCCTCTTTGTTGCGGGGGTAATTTATAGGTGCCGATACAAAAGCTCCCTGTTGAAGGCTCATCGAGTTTAATGAAGTGAGTCTGCTGTGCTTGGAAATGAAATGAAAACCCAGTAAGGCAGTAACCTTGAGACAGGAGAAGAGGGTGATTAAAATGCTTTATTCTCTAATGTCCGGGATTGCGAGCCGTATTTACTGCTTAAATAGAGCCCTGACTAAAAACTAAGGGTCAGCAGAAGAAGGTTGTGTTAAAAAAAATACAATACTGATAGCAGGGGAGCAATGTCTGTCGCGAATCGCTTCCCCAGCACCGCCCCGTAGACCCGCGGTGCTTCCCGGCCAGATCACATGCCCGAACATAGACTTTTTGCATTTTTGCGCTGGGGTAATTGTGAATGCCTGCCTCCATTCGCAGGAAGGCGTTTCACCGGAGCTCCTTCCTCCTGTGAAATTACAGCTCCGGCGCTGGACTTGCCGGAACATATTCTCGTCCTCAAAGCCGCCGCTTTTCCCCCCAAATTTTCCCCTGCTGCCGGTGCCGGGGGATGGCAGCGGGAGCGCGGGGTCCCCCGGCCACCGAGCTGCCCCCCGTTGTGCAGGGCAGGGAGCGGGATGGGGCTGCAGGTAGGAACCCGGCTTCTTGTCCCCCCGCTGGGGGTGCTGGAGGAAACCGTTCGGAAACTGGAGCCCTGAGGATCTGCTCTGGGGGACCAGCGCTGCCCACGCCTGGCCTCGGTTGTGGCTGAGGACCTTTAGAAGTCCGGAGCATGCACATAGGGCTAAATCCTCATCAGCAAGGTGGAAGGAGCTTAGCCTTCCCCGGCGCCCCTCAGGCTCCTAAAGCGGTGTGATGTGCGTGTCCAGCTGCACCACAACGTCTGGCTGCTCGAGCACTGGCTTTCTCCAGCCCCCTGGGAGCTCTGCTGCTCAGAAGTGCCTTTGTGGGGTACAATATTCAGGGGTGCTGTGCCGCAGCTGCCGGGGCTGGCTTCGGTGCCTTCCCCCCGACGTGGAACCGGTCAGGTGCGGGCCTGGATTTTCTTGTTGTTTTAGCGATCATGCTAAGCGTGGCTTCAATGAAAAGCCTTTATTTTCTTACACCCACGTGCGTGTTTACTTCCTTGTCGTACCTCTCGGAGTTGAAAGGGCTCTTTCATGACAAAAAATCCCCCAGCAAACAGGCGCTTTTGTTGTGGTTTGTGTGATGACGGGCCGGGGAGAGCTCGTCTGCGCTTCCAGCGGGAGCGCGGCCGATCCCGGCGTCCGCCCGCTCCTTTCTGGCTCCGCGGGCCCGAGCCGGGGTGTAGGTGTGGTGCACGCTGCTTCCCGGCCTCCCCCAAAGGACAAGGGGATGTGTGCCCCCCAGAGAGCCACGGGACACACGTCCCCCCAACCTGCCTCTCTGGAGCAGAGGGGGAGCGAGCTGTGGTCGGCATTTCAAGGCAATCCCGTGGCACGAGTACTCCAGCACGCGTTTGTGCTCGGTTGTGCTCCTGGTTCGGCTTCCAGCAGCAGCCAAGAGTCAGGCATGGAGGCTCACATGGTCCTTAAGAACCACAGCGAGGCCAATATTTGAGTGTTTGTGCCCGTTAAATCCCAGAGAAATTGGAACAGAAGCAGCCCTCCGGCTAGCCTGGAGGGTTTGCAGTGAAAGGCCCCGGTGTGTAAAATTTGCTCCCGGAGCTCGTCACCGGAAAATGCAAGAAAACAGCAAAGGCAAAGCGTCCTTCTGCTGTGCTCGTGGCACGCACGGAGAACGTGAGAGAAGAGGCACGTGGCGGTGGTGTTCAGGAGCCAGTTTTGTTGCTGTACCTGAGTGCTCATATTGTGTTATTTCGAAGAAGTCTCCTGTTTCAAAGAGCACACCAACAAACAGAGCAAGATGGCCCTGCGGCTGCCCCTGGGGGAGGTCCCTGCCCACGGCAGGGGGGCTTTGAGGTCCCCTCCAGCCCAAACTGCTCCGTGGCTGCGACCCGTCTCCGGCTGATAAAGGCAGAGGACCCAAACTCGCTTCTGTCCCGCGCAGGTGAATATTCAGTGACGACTGGAGCACAGACATCGTGTTTGGGATGGGGCTGCCCACGTGGGACCCTGCTCCGACTCCTCTGTCAGCAGGTGAAGCCCCAGAGGGGAGTGAACGCGTCCTTGTAGTGCCGGTGGCGTGAGGCGGTGCGGGTCCCGGCGTTTGGCACCTGCTGGGAGCTGCAGGCTGCAGAGCTCCTGGCCTCACGGGTCGGTGGGACCCGAGGAGCCTCGGGGTCTCCTGCACACAACCTGAGCTGAAATCAGACCCCAAGACGTTACCCTGAGTGGGAAGAACGCTTCCCTTCTGCCTCTGTGTTTGATGATACTGAGGAAGGAACCCCAACGAGGTGGGCTTTTCTAGAGCACCGCTGGTATTTTCCTTCCTTCGGCCCAGCTGCACGGCCGGCTGTGGGGGCTTGGTGCTGCTCCTTGTCCTGGGGCTGGGTTGCAAATGAGCCGGCAAATGAGCATTGATAACGGATCGGGGTAAGCAGGAGCACGTGCAGGGGACAGAAAATTCCCCCCCCATTGCGAGAATCCCTTTCCCAAGACGCGGGGGCAGCCGCGGGCTCAGCCTCTCTCCGTCCGCCTTCCAGCTTTACCCCGAGAGCCCCTCCTGCTTCCCCTCCCGAGCTGCCTCTGCGGCGCTGCTCGTTCCAGCTCGGCGCGGGGCTGCCCGCAGTCACCGTGTCACTGGGTCAGCGGCGCATCCCTGTCCTCGCCTGGCAGCCGGCACCCTCCCGCAGAGCTTCAGGGTTGTTCTGGCCGCGCCGCGTGGCGTCGTGCCGCGATTTTCCAGGCTGGCTGTCCTCGGGTCTCAGGGCGGAGGAGGAAGCTCCGCGGCGAGCCCGAGGATGGAGCAGGCTCGGCCCTCGCGCCCATCTGCGTGCTCCAAGGACCTGGAGAGAGAATCGGAGCCCGGCGCTTCGGCAGAGCGAGCGCTGCCTTTGTTCTGCTGCCTCCCGTGCCCGAGCAGCCCTTTCGGATTTGTTTATCGAGGGTTTCTAGATGGCTGCCTGTGAAACGCGCGGCCCTCGGGGGGATAACAGAAAAATTAAGGGTTTTCGGTTGAGCTGCGAGCCTCTCCTCCCCGCCTGGAAATTGCTGGCGGTGCGCTTTCTTAGGGCTTTTAAGCCTTTGGGATAAAACGGGAAGCAATCAGAGGTCAAGTGAAAAAAAAAGAAGTAGTTTTGCTGAAGAAGTAAAGAGCGAGGCCGAGATGTAGGTCAGAGGCACGCAGCGCAGGACTTGCGGAGCTATTTTCTGCGGCGAGGTTGCACTTAGGCTTTTTTGAAGTTCACATCTGGTGAGCAGATTTAAGGTAGGAAGGAGCCTGCAGGGTTTACGTAGCAGTTCCTTTTGCTCGCCTGCTACAAATCCCACTCGGAGACCTCCCTTCTGGTGAGGCGCTGGGCTCCTCTCCCCTGCCCCATGCCGAAGCGGTGCGCGGCAGGTGGATGGAGGCGCCCTGGTTTTGGGACGCTGGCCGCCTGCTGCTCGCCCTTCACGAGCCTGTTCGGGGGCAGGAGGGGAAGGCATCAGTGAGCAGGAGTTTGTTGCTCCCGCTGGACCCCAGGCAGCCCGGCGGGGCTCGGAGTGAGGGGTGGTGCCCGTGCGCTGTGCCTGCTCCCTCCTCGCCCCCTGCTGCTCCGCCGTGCTGACCTCGCTGGAGGAGCTCCAGGCTTGCGTCAGGCAGGGCCGGCCCCAGCCCTCTTTTCCTCCGACTCCAATCTGGAAGAGCTCTGTCGAAGGCAGCAGAGCTGCGGAAAAATATTTATAGACAGGAAGGGAATTTGGTCTCCCCCCACCCTTTGGCAGGGTAACTATCAGTTTCCTTAAGATACACGCTTGGCAGCGGCGAGACCTAATTCGTCCCGTCGAGCACGCTTCTCCTCAGCCTTCGTCAGATGTAAAATGTCATGGCTTCGTCGTGCGACTTAATTTCTTCCATTCGGATCTGTGTTAGGAATGAAGTCAGCCGAGGAGATCACAAAAGCAGCATTGATGCGGTGGTCCCCACGCGTGCCCCCGCGGGAGGAAGGAAGTGGCAGCGTGCCGCACCTCGGCCCCTCCGCGGGACCAGGGGCTGGCTCGCCCTGCCTGGAAGCACTGCGAGAGCTGCCTGCGGGCCCCTCGCCATCCCAGGCAAGCGTGGCTGAGAAAAGAAGCAGCATCTATTAAACGAAAGCCCCGAACCGGTGCGTCGGGCAGCTGGGCAGCTGCCCTGTTCTACCAGGCTGCAGGTTCGTGCTGTGTTCTGCCCTGGCGTTCGAGACCAGGCGGGCTTGGGGATGGGGATCCCACGGAGCATTTGAGGAAAAAAGGTGTAACGTTCCTCCACCTGTAAGAGGGATGCCGCTCGCCCTGAAGCGGTGAGGCTGCGCTGAGCGTTCAGTCATCGCGGCGAGGAACCAGCGGCGTCTCAGGGAGGGATCAACGAGCGAGCAGAGTTTTCTGGGGAAAACTCAAATAAAGTCATTTGCTTTTCCTGACTCCCGCGGCGAGGGAACAAATTGGTCGTGAGGGACGGGGACGCAGGCTGGCGGAGGCACGCGAGGCCCTTGGCAGGCTCGGGGCTGCCAGCCGCAAGGCGCGGGATCAGCCACGGCCCTAGACTTACTTATTTTTGTTTGCAGTGCACCTCGGTGTTTGGCTGAAAGGCTGTGTGCTTTTACATAAACGGCCCGTGGCGGGCCCCAGATGAAGATATAATCCGGTTAGTCGTTGCGATCCCCTCCATGCCTACTCGCCCCTCAGCTGTCCTGGTTGCTGGGGCTGGCACCACCTCGAGTCGGGGGCGCCTCGACTGCTTGCCTGCTTGTTTCTTGTCCTTTTAATTTCAGAAACAGCAATTTTCCTGCCGAATAAAGGGGAAGACTGAGAGCGTCGGTGCGCTGCGGGACCCCCGCGCTCACCAGTCGCCCCAGTCCCTCCTCTCCTCTCCCGTCCCAGCTTTATCCTGCCCGGCTGCTCGGGAAGAGCTTGCCAGCTGTGCCGGGACGAGCAGGGCTTTGTGCTTGGGATGCAGGTGCGTATTTTTGTGTGTGGGATCATTTCCAAGCCCTGTTTCGTTGGTGACCTGATCCAGCCCTGCACCCGTTGCCCTGGCCAGCGGGTGCCGTGCCCAGGCCTTGCAGCTGGGCGCCGTCACTGCTCGCCCCGTGTGCGCCGGGCGTCCTCCGCCTGCTGTCCGTGGGACGCGAAGGCACCGAGGTGGCGTGGGCGCAGGGATGGGCGGGCTCCTGCCCCGCTGCCTTTGGTCTGGTTGTGCAATGGCCATGAGGCAGTGGAGTCCCGTGGGTCTAATTACACGCTTCTCGTTGTGGGACGTGCTCCTGGGCTTTCTTCTCGGGGCTGGTAAATCCTTTGAGTAATGCTGCTGCGCGCATCCCTGAGAGTGGCACTTGCACAACCCTTTCCAGGAAGGGGAACGGAGCGCAGTTCGCCTCGCAGAGCCCGGTGGAGGAGTTTAATATCTTAAATTCCCTCTAATTAAAGGTGAGGAAACCGAGATGTGGAGAGATTAAGGACCAGTTTTCTAAGGGAGCGCAGCGGCTAGTCAGGACTGGATTTTCAAAAGAGCTCAGCCCCATTGAAGTAGCAAATGAAGGGCCGGGTGTTCAAAGCGCCCCACCGCGCTGGACGCCGAGCCCTTGCGGCAGGGCTGTGATCGCCGGTGGGAACTGCCCCCCGGGCGGAGGGAGGGCGTTCCTCTCCTCTCCGGATGGCTGTGGAGGTGTTGCCATCCCAACTAGCCCCTGGTGGCGTGGGGAGAAACGGGCGCTCGGGGCTGCGAAAGCTTCGGCTGCGTGGGTTTGGCATGGGGGGGGTCAGGCACTGGCTGCGCCTGTTCCTCCGCGTTGGGGGAGCGTGGCCTCGGTGGCATTTGCACAGTCATAGCACGGATCTGGGAGGGTCGGGCTCTGCCAGCACATCCACTACATCACCCCGTACCCTATGTGTGTCCCCTTCCCGGGGAGGTGGCACCTGCTGCGGCCACGCGGGGTGGCCGGACCCGTCCTCCCGTGGTGTGCTGCGTGCCTCAGCGTCTCCCCGGGGCTCCGCTTGGACGAAGCCATCAGGACAAATTCATCTGCAGAAGAGGACATCACAGGTACTGATGAGGCTGTCAGCTCATTTGGTGCCTTAGAACCGGTATTGGTACCGGAAATACTGCGTGTTTTCCCTGAAAAGTTTTGAATTCCGTGAAAAATAAAAGGACACGAAGTAGTCTGGAAATGTTGTGGCAGATTCTTCTCATTGAAAATACTGAACATGAAGACGACAAAGTGACCTGAGACATCGTGAAAGCATTTCTTCTCCGGTGACTACTTTGCTTGGAGCGCAGACCCCAGCGTGGCAGAGCTGCCCGAGGAAGGAGAGCGGGATGGGGTGTGCGGTGTCCCCTGATACTCTAGAAGAAAAATGTGTAGAGAATTGAAGAAAAGGTATTTTCCTGCTGAGGTGCTCAGAACCGTGCTGCGTATGCCTGAAAGGCTGTGCCAGGAAGCTCGGTGCTGAAGAGCCATGATGAGGAAGGAGAACCCTGCCCTTGTGCTAACTGGCATCCCTCTCCTGCATTGCCACGGGTGGCAGGGAGCGGGGCGGGGGCTGTGGGTGCTGAACATTCTCTCGCCCCGTTCCCGTGCAGGTGACTCCGTGGTGCCCACCGGGGGGGCTGTGCCCTCCTCTCTGGGCTTTTTGCCTTTCCCCAGGGCTTTGCTGTGGTCTCCGGACAGCTGCCGCCTTCCTCACTTGATGTGGCTGCCTTCAGCTGGGTCCCAGCAGCTCCGGCGAAGAGCGGCGCGGCGTTTTTTCTATTAAAGAGCACATGAAAGATGCCCACGGAAGTCGCTGGGTCCCCTCCCCGGCCTTTTCTCAAATCACAAAGCGCGATCGTGGCTTGCCTGCCGTGCCGCAGATGTCGGCAGCCGCTGTGCCGCACAGCTTCGGCGCAGGCGTGCGCTCGGTGCCTTTCGGATAGCTCTTTTCTTTTTTTTCTTCTGTGAGTCTTCAGTGCCTGGCCAATTAGTCCTTGTTGTCCTCTTTCTTTTGTAAGAGCCAGAGCAGTTCACAGAGAAAGAGAGAAAAGGGAGGGTAGCTCCGGGGCACGGGGGCTGTGCTGCGGCTCCGTGCTCGCTGCCTGAGGGGAGAAATGGGTGCTGGGGGCGAGCCGCCGGCTGGGATCCTTCAGGATCCTTCGGATCCCTCTCACCAGGAAGGCCATGGGAAGTGGCTCAGGCTGTGGTGCAGCTCCGTGCGTACCTGCTAAGTAATGAGAGATGGAGGCGAAAGCGTACCGCAGAGGAAGCCTGCGTAACTCCAGGAATTTCTGTCCCACGGGGCAGCCTGCACCACGCCGTGCGGCGTGGAGCGGTGTCCGCGCAGCTCAGCGCTGTCTGCGTGTGGCTCCTGCTCCCAAAAGTGCTTCCCTCGAGGGGGAGGAGGTGGGACCGTGCTTCCAGCACGCCTTGGACCTCGTGCAGCGCTCTGCGCTCACGCACTTGTGAGGCAAACTGGAAAGCGGGGCTGCTTCATCTGCACAGCTCCTGCTCTCGCTGGCGGGACGCGGTGGTGTAGCTGGGCCAAGCTGCACCACAGCCCTTCGTTTCCGACCAAGAAGTAAACAGACGTGGGGCTGAGGAGTATTGGCTTTGGCTTTTTTTGAGGAAACGCGCTGACCAAAGCTAGGAGAGAGGAAAGTGTTTGGAGAGTGGCATTTCTCCTGGCTGCTTTGCACAAAGCGCTGCTGTCGGTCAGCGCCAGCCTGAAACTCAGCGGCCGTGACCTGAACCTGACTGGCCTCAAAGGCAAGGAAAAAACCCCACCTTCATTACTCCTTACTGTTTTCCTCCTTTTTTCCTCTATTTTTTTAAATCAGGAGTTATTTCTTCCTGCTTTTCCTGCTCTCCCTGCTGCAGCTCCCCACGTGGATGGGGAGCAAGGGTCCGGCTGCCGGGGCAGAATTGGCTCCGTGGCGCAGAACTGTCCTCGTGTGCTCCTGAAGGAGCCCTTCGGTTTTAGGCCGGGGGGAGAAGTCAGCCAGCTGAAAGCCAATAGCCGAGGTAACCCGCTGCATTGCTTGCCATGTGTTTGCAATCAGGGTTGTTTTCTGGCCGCCTCCAGGAACTGGCTCGTCTGATTTCAGCGCTGGGGCGAGGGCGCACGGAGCAGAACTGCCCCGACCCCCGCTGGGTCGCTGCCAGCAGCTTGGGGCTGGGGACGGCCGCCGCTCCGAAACGCCGCTGGGTGCCCTGCTGGAACGGACCTGCCCCGAAAACTCCCTGCAGAAATTGGTCTCACCTTTACAATTCCAATTCTCCTGCCCGGGGATGTGTTTCCCCGGGGCGGCACACTGAAGCAGGGCGTGCGGCGCAGGCCAAGGACAGAGGAGCAGAAGGCTGCAGCCGTGCCTTGGGAGCGGGTTCAGCCCGTGGGGTCTGGCTGTGGAGGCCGGCTGGGAGCCCTGGCGCAGCCGGGGCTGGGTGTGGGCTCTGCCTGCGGACGGACAGGGTGCCTCGTTGGTAAAAGCACCAAGGAGCCGTTTCTTCTGCACCCAAAGCTGCTGTTCAGCAGTTCCAGACCCTGCGAGTTTGGTGAGAGCCCTCCTCCCATCCGTCCCCCTGCGGTACGGGGACCGTGACCTTTGCAGGCACCCTCGAAACGAAGCCGCTGGGCACCGCAGCCGCGTTAACCTCTGCTCCTCGTTCCTCTGGGGCAGCAGAGGTCTCTGGTGCGTGCACCAGCTTCCTGCCTCCTGCTGGTGTGTGCAGCCATGGGCTGAAAACTTTGGTTGAGGGGTGGAACTGGAAGAGGATTTCCGAAGGTTCTGTGCGCTGCGAGGACACAACTGACGTGTCCAGGAGTTGGATGATGCCTGGGCTGGTTAAGTGCTGAGAATTTTCCGTAGATAATGGAGAATTTGTTGCAAGAACGGCTGTTATTAAAAGCAGGCACCAAGAACTGTCAGGAGATGTATTGTATCTGATAAGAGAAGCAGGAAGATAAGAACTCTGCACAGTGAAATCTCAGCCTAATTGAAGCTAGGAGGCATTTTTTTGCTGTTTTTTTTTTTTTTCTCAATGACCAGGATTTCAACATGCTGCTTGGATTTTCGACAAATTTCCAGGCTTGGTTGCATCTCAGGGGACCACCGCCGTAACTTCCCTTCTCGCAGAGCCATTCCTGCCCCGTGCCGCAGCGGCCGCGTGCCGGACGGTCCATGGGGAGCCAGTGGGCAGCCCCACGCAGGGCCTGGGACACAGAAAGGAGGGTGGTTTTGATGCAAATCTCTTCTGGTGAGTCACCGGTGCAGCTGAGCAACAAGCTGGCTAAATAGGCTTATTTTTTTTGCATATGGCATCTATTTACCTTGTAAGTGGCTCATCGGTTTGGACGCAGAGCCCTGCCTCAAATTCACCTGCAGGAGAGGGGCTCCCTACCCTCCGCTGCCTTTTCTCACCTTAGGCGGCAGTGCACTTGGGCCAGGGGCAATATTTTGGTCTTAGCCGGGGAAACAACGAGCTCGAGCAGCAGCCACCATGAAAAGCCAAGTTTGTTCCTGAATAAACTTCCCTGGTTGGTAGCAGGGTGAGCCTGGCAGGGCCCGCATCGGCTGTGCCTGGCAGCTTCATCCTTGCACAGGTGCCGGATTTGGGGGCTGTGCTGGCTGGGATGCGCTCGCTGTGCGTCTTCAGGAGCTGCGAGGAAGACGCGGCGCGAGAGAGTTCACGTGCACAAGCGTGCGGTAGGTAGGGCCCGGTGTTCTGCGACGTGCTGCGTAGTGCCAGAACGTGTTTACTTAGGAGAGCTTTCATTGCCTTTTTTTCTAGTTGCGCTCGGTTTTCATTTCCACAGTAAATTTTTAACCACAGATTTGTGTTTTTGCTCCGTGAAGGCCAAGAGCCTAACTTGAAGTTGTTATTGTGATTTCTGTCCAAAAAATCATTGTTTACTTTACCATTGCAAATGTATACACATGGCACCGGCAGCTGGCTGGAATTATTTGGGGCCAGATTCTGCTTTTGTTGAAACTGGTGAAACGTCAAAATAATTCCTTTGTCTTCTGTTAACAGCCGGCTCGGGGGCCTCTCCGAGCCCTCAGCCCCTCTGAAGAGGGCTCTGTGTGCGAATATATAGAAATCTTTGTGTTGGCATGAGGTGAAGCAGCTAAATATTTGGTGTTCACGCTTTAAAGCAGGTTTGTTAGCGTTTTTCTGGTATTTTGTTGTAAAACGGAACAGAATAACAGCCCGGTATTTCGGTGTCATCACGCACAGATCCCCACCCTGTGCCTTCTCTGTGGTCCAGGTGCCAAAACCGTGCCCGAGCAGCCAGGATGGCAGGGAGCAGCTAGACCTGCCGAGGAGGTCAGGAACCACCGGCTTTGTCTAACAGAGCTGCTGAGACGCAGGATGTGAGCCAGGGTCTGCACACGCAGCGTTTCGGAAGCAGCAGCTGCAAGCTGCTTGGGTTCTTTCTCTGCTCTTTCACTGGGTGGGAACAACGACCGGGGCCATGCGATCCGGCAGCGGGTGCAGCGTGGGTTGGGTTTAGCGTGGCTTCAGGATGGCACGGTGGTGTTTGCAGGCTCCTCAGCACCGCCGGTGTGTGCCGGGTGAGAACTGGGCACCTTCCCGAGGTACCTGGATCCTGAGGGCAGCTCTGCGTGCGCCGTAGGAGCTAAGAAGCGCCGGTCCCCTTGACTTTGACGGACTGAGCGTGTTTCTTACAGACCACACAAGAGCACAGAGTATATTTTTACAGTGCTCTTTTCCCGAGGTCCATACGGTTTCCGTTTATTTATCAGCAGAGGCTCGCGGGGCTGCGGGTAGCTTTTCCAGTGCCCTTCTTTCGATTCCAGCCCGGGAGTGTTAGCGGTGACCATCAGCGGCGTCCCCCAGGTGCTCGGGGCTGCCCTGCAGCTCGAGGTGCCTCCTGAGAGCGCGGCCGCCCCGATGCGCCAGCTCACGGAGCTCTGCTCAGAGCCCGCAGGATTATTAAACTTGGAAGGCAACGGAGCTTGTGTGGTGATTATTTATGCAACTAGAATTAAGGGTAGAGTCTAACTGTGGGAAAGAAATTGAGAGAAATGTACCTTCCTCGGATTGGTTCAGGGCAACAGGCTGTGTTTTTGTAGTCTCCAGCGCTGGGTTTCTTGAAAGATCCTACAGAGCTTTCCTTAATTCTGAAACACAATCTCTAGAGGAGGTATTAGCACGTATCCTCTCACACCGAGTCAGGCAGAAAACTCTGCTGCAGAAATGTGAATAAACCAGAGCGTGATTCACACAGGCTTGGTTCAGCTTCATTGATTCGGGTTTATGAACAACTTTGATCCAAGAATGAAAGACGTGCACCAGATGTGAACAATTTCAAGCGACAAGCACCCTTTCTTTGCAGGTACTCCCCTGTTTTGCTGTAATTAATTTGTATTCTTGGTACGCTGGCGGTGCTGGGGATCGTTTTTCCTTGTTCACACAGTGTCTGCTCGGGCTGCACCGCTCCCTACACCCACACTGTCTGCTCGCCCGGGCTCTGAGAGCATGTTAAAGCTTGACATCACCGTTCAGTCCCAGTCTGATTTCGCAATAATAAAAAGCAGAATTTGGAGAGAGAGCTGCCAGTTTTAATAAGCACTAAAACACACCCAGCCAAGTTTACTTTATTGTTCTTGGGATACACAAAAAAAAGTGTTTGCACAATAACATATTTTGCAGGGTTTGGCTGACTCCAGCCTTTCCTGCCTCCTCCTTTGTTTTCCGGATGCATCAGCAGATGTCCATGAAAGTGCTAAATCTGCACCCTGCCTGACCTTTGCTATTGAGGAAGGTAAATCACTCCTGGCAGGAGGCTTCCCAGAATATCTCCAGAATGATACTATTGCTATTGTAAACAAATCTAATTAAAGAGCTTTTTTTTTTTTTTTTCTTCCTGCTAATATTTTAATCAGTAACCTACCTCATCACGGTGCCTATTTGTGGTTTTACACTTCAGTGCTTTCTCAGGAGGCAAAAAAAAATAATAAATCGCTAGTGATGTAAACTTCTGGGTTTGTTTTGCTGTTGTTTCTTCTAAAGACATTTTGTGGGGCAGAGAGTAACTCGGAGATTAGGCCAACAAAGTGATAAATATTTAAAATACGACTTGGAGGAAGATGTTTTAAATCTGCATTTTGTGCATGTAGCTGTGGTAGAGTCCTGTGGGCTTCCCTACCCTGGTCCATGACGTTTCAGGGCCTCAGGGCTGGGAGAAACCCGAGCAGGAGGGAATAGGGGTGGGAGTGATTGCCCAAGGGCACAGCCTCCCGGCCGGAGGTGTGGAGCTGGGGAGGTCTGTCAGAAAGGTCTGGTGCTGCTCTGTTTCCGTGGGTTGTTCCGTGTCATGTTAACAATTTGGCTGCCTCTTCACCAGCAGTTAGGAAAACTTGCTGGGATCTAAAGGTTCCTAAATCAATACCTAATCCCCGAAACAGCTGTATCCCTTTCCAAAGGCGGCGTCTGCGCACAGATCTGGTCAGCGCCCAGCTCTGGGAGCTGAGCTCAGACCTCCTCGGCGGCAGGCCTTCCTGCTCTTGCTGTCCCTGGAGCACCTGGAGTTGTTTCACAAAATTCCTCTGAGTGAATCCTCGTGTTCCACCTCCTGGTACTTGTACCCAGAGCCGTGGGCCAGGAAGGTACCTGGCAGAGCCAGGGGACATGCATTTGGCCTGGAGCTGTGCAGATCTCCCAGAGGGTTTATCCGAAATGTCTTAGGGGTTGAATTTTCCAGTGTATGCGCATGCAGGTTGACAATTTGCTCCACTGTGATAAGTTTTGTAGAACGTAGGGATAGAGGATTGTGCTCGTCTGGGGTGGTGATGGTGAAAGTCGCGAGGATGGCAAAGGCGTGCTGCTGACTTCAGTGGGAGTTTTTGGCTTGGCCTGCTTGCAAGATAGCTCTTGCTCACAAGACATATAATAAAATCATTCTATTGATTTAAACAAAAAAAAAGTCAAGACTATGTCTACATATGAGCAACATAAACATCAGCATAGATATGAGGCTTTGTACTTTGGCTTAAAACAACTCAGACAGGAAACTAATACCAACGCCCATTTCAACAGATGTCGTGTGCCAGGAAATCAATACAACGCCTTTCCAAGCCAGAGCCACGTTCTGCACGAGCAGTGAGTAATGAAGTCATGGCTAAGCACCGAGCCTCGGAGCCCTTCGGAGGCACAGATTTCTTGTCAGGAAGAGCGCTGTGCGTAGGTGTGTGCGCCGAGGCTGCTGCAGGGCCTGCTGGCCCGGCAGGGCCTTTGAAGATGAAGGGCTCTGCCTTTTCGCTGCCGTGGTGGTCAGAGAAGTCACGCCAGATGTCCTCAGGATGTTGGGGGCCAGTCCCCTTTTTGTGGCCCGGGATGGCTGCAGATCTGTCCCCGATCACCTCAGCGCTGCGTACGGGTGCGCAGCAGGGCCCAGCTGCCCTCGCGCCGTTCCTCACCTCCCTGCCGTGGGCTCCCGGCGTCCTGTGCTTATTAACTCCTCACAGCAAAACCAGTCCCGCTGGGGCTGACGTGGGGTTTTCGTGTGGTGTGAGGAATGCCTGCCGTGTCTCGGGGACAGAAATTCGGCTGATAAATCAGTCCTTGAGGGCTGATGTGGCTTGCGTCAGGAAATCAGAAGAGGAGTGTGCTGAAATGGTTTCCCATTCTTCAAGCACTTTGGGTTTGAGGTGGGACGGGTGGCTGTCCCATCTGCACAAACAGCGGGGCTAGGAGTTCAGTACGGGGCAGACTTCATAAGAACAGAGCTAAGATATCTCCCTTAAAAAAGCTGGTAAAGATATTTCCCTTAACACTGTGTGGAAACCAGGTGACAGTGAGGGCTGGGAATTAGTTTAAAAATCTGCTTGGTAATGTCATTAGGAGGTTTCTCTGACTTTGGAAGAAATCAGGGTCCTGCTGTGTCCTAACCTCATTTATTGTATTATATTTATTATATTTCATATTACTAACCCCAGTGCAGTATTTTTTCCAGAGGTGCCACCAAAGCACCCAGAAATGGTCCCCTGTGCTCACATGAATGGCACGGGGTGGGCAGGAGCTGTTCTTCATAAGGGGCAGGGTGGTCCTTATTTTAATGATCCTTAATTGTTAAATTAAATCATAACAGGCCTTGGCCAGTGCTAATACCAGTGTTACTTGTAGCCCCGTGATGATCCTGCCCCAGCAGCCCCGTGTCACGGAGCAGGCGCTGACCGCAGGCAGCCTGTGCACGGGGAGCCGCGGTGGAAGAGATGTTAGGAGGGTGACGCCGTGCAGCGGGGTGTGAAATGCACCCAAACAGGGGAATGGCATGGCCGGAAGACTGTCATTAAATCCACTGAGATGGACTTCAAGGGGTTCTGGTGACGGCCTTGCGAGCAGTCGAATCAAAGCACCTGCAGCTTCAGACGGTGCCTGTAAAACCCTGGTACGTGTGCGGAGCTTTATTAATGGCTTTCCTGCGTTGCGTTAGATGTTTTGGTGGATATCACAAGATCCTAATTGGTAAAACATGTTCTGTTAAAATAACCCTCTGCCCTCATGCTTGGCTGGCCGTCGAGACGCTGTTTGTCAGGGAACAGAGGAGGTGCAGGAACTGAGAAATCCCCTCGGAGCTACGCCCAGACGGCGCTGGAGCGAGGTCTGCTGGGTGTATCTGCGGGGAGGACGTGGCGGGGGGGTCCCGCCTGCGTGCCGTAGCCTGTGTGCTGTGTGTGACAGCTCGACGGGTCTCCCTCACACCTCAAAGCCCCTGCAGGTGGTGCCGGGACCGGCCGTGGGTGCCAGCACCCCTCCGGCACCCTGGTGATCTCCTGCTGGTCCTACTTGGTTGGTGCAGGGAGCATCTTGCCAGGTACCTGCTGTGATTTAGATCCATGTGCATTGTTTGTATTATTTCTCATAAAAATATGTATTCCAGTGGAGGAGCTGCCTGTGTTCTTACAGAGATGGGTACATCACCGTGCTGCTTCTGGGGTGCCCTGTGGCAGAGAGCACCCCGGCTGTACCATCCCATCACGGTGTTTTCTGTTTTTTTTTTTTTTTTTTTTTTTCTTTCCATGAAGGTAGCAGGGGGAGCATCAGTAACTCCACCTATCAGCACGGCCTGTGCCCGTTGAGAAGCTGTCTTGCTGGTGTAAATGTTGTCAAACTGCATAAAGCGCTGCACAAATCCCTCTCTGGCTCTTCCATTCATTCGTTTTCAGGCACCTCAGGCTCCTGCTGATAAGGACGCGGTGCTCCAGCAGAGAGGAAGACAGCCACGGGCACGGCACCTTCTGCCTGCCCAGGTGGCCCTGGGAAGGCTGCTCACGTTTTGGTGGGCACGGAGCGATCTGGCACGGGCCGTGGGGCACGGCCTGGTCTGCCACTGCCGCAGCCCCGGGTGCTGTCGCGCCGGGCTTTGGCTCTGGCCGGGGTGCGGACGAACTCTGTCTCTGGGAGGGCTGGAAATGAAGATCGTTTATTCTTTCTCAGTTGAGTGATGTTCAGTTTTGGGTGGTTCTGTTTTTCTTCTGACAAATGCTTTTGGAAGAAGATGCCTGCTGCTGGGGATGGCCGGAGGAGCGGATTGCACAAGCGCAGCGCTGGCTGCCAGCAGCAGGATGCCGAGGGCCGGCGCGGGGCTGTGGCAGCTCCGGGCCGGCGGCCACCGGGGCCAGCACCTCCGGTCCCCATCCCGCGGCCAGACTGAGTGGCCGCCTGAAGGAGAGGCCTCACGTTGTGCTGCCAGAGGTGATTTATTGCTGGTATCAGTGCAAAGAGTTGCCTTTTATCTGGAAACGCAGGGCGCTTGCTAAAAACGTGAAACACCGAGAGAGGTGCTGCTACCACAGCCCTGCTGCACACAGAGAGAGACACGGGGGGAGATGCAAGAAATATGCTAAAGAACAAAGTTGTGCTGTTCTCCCCTTCAACAGCTGGTTATTTTTGTTGTCCAGCGTGACCTTATGCCAGGGGGAGCTTGCCAGCTGCGGCGGGCACAGCCACGGCCGTGCCGTAGGAGGAAGCTGGCGGAGCTGGAGGTTCCCCAGCACAGGAGCCCTGCTGCAGGCTGCTGGCCCTTAGCTGTGAGACCTGGCGTCTTGGGAGCCAAGAAGCGTTAACTGCAGCTTCCTGAGCCGAGCGATTTGGGGGTTGATGGTCTTCTGTAGTCCCGTGGTGCTGTGAAGTGTCTGGTTGCTCTGTGTTCCCCTTGGCAGGGCGTTACGATGGGCATTACCCTTCCAGATCTGCAGTGGCTCCTGCAGAGAGGAATTAAGATGGATGTGGTGTTTGGGGGTTTTCACGCCGGGCTTGTAATGCTCTCTTTCCGTCTCATTTTAAACCAACAGCATATAATTTTAGCTGGCATTAGCTGTGTAACTGAGCAGTAGGACTACCTGTCTTAATGGTACGAATTGCAGTTAATGGGGAACACTGGCTGTGAAATAATAATACTTACCTCCAAAAGCTCCTTTCCCTTTTTCTAACAACCTGGCTAATGAGTATTTGGGGCAAAAGCGATGGTTAGGACTTGCCCGAGGACATTTCATGCTAGCTGGGATAAGCAAACGGCTTGAAATCGATGCCCCTCGGGGGGAAGACGTGGTAGAGGTGTCCCTGGTTTGCAGGGGGTGGGCTGTATTCCCGTTTGGCTGGCCGGTACCTGGTGCTGGTACCCCCGACCTGCTTTTGGATGGGAAATGCACACCCGGTGGCACCAGCCCTGCTGGGAAATGAGGGAAAGGCGTGGGGCTGCCCTCGGAGACACAGCACGCTCCTGGGGATGGCTTCTCCTGCTGCCGGCGGCGCAGGGAGGTCACTGGCACAGCGCTCTGCCCTCCTCGCAGCGAAAAGCAAGCACAGAAGAAGAGGAGGAGCAGGGCGGAGGCAACGGCGTAATCCCAAATTACAGGCAGGCTCCAGGCTGGACGTGGTATTTTGGGTTTTACAGCTATTTTTAAGTGCTCCGCAGCCTGTTCAGGCGTGTGCCAGGAAAGAGAAATCCGGGCAGGGCCGTGTGCAGCTGCAGCTCCCGTGCATCTCCCTGCTGCTGCTGTCCCAGCCGCTGCCTTTCTCCTTCCGCTGCTGTCCGTGCAGAAGTCTGTGGACATTTACCTGGTGCTGGGTATTTAGCGCTGAGCACGAGCTGGCCCCAAAGCGGGGCAAGCCTGGTCGGGGCTGATGCCTGGCGCTTCCAGCCCTCTTTCCTGCAGAAGGACTGGGAGGAGGACCTGGGCCGTGCTTCTGGTTAAGAGGGGGTTTGATTAATGTCCTCTGGCAGGCGTTAAGAGAAGAGGATTTCACGTTGTTCTTCTCGGTCTGTGTTTTCCCCGGGCAGCCTCGTGCCTCCTGGCCCTCGCCGTGCCATTCCTGCCTCCCCCTGGGGGCTGCCCCCGTGTGGGGGCCTGAGCCGGGTCTCCGAGTGCTTGAAGCTCAGCCCTGCAGCGAGGTCGCAGCCTGGGTGGGGATTTCGTAGTGCAAAACTCAACCCCATGACCTCACCTCTCGCTCCTGAAGCTCCTGAAGGCCCCACCTTGGTTTGGAGACGGCTGCGGAGACCTCCGAGGAGCCACACCGCCCTGCTGCCGCGGGAGCGCTCGGCGCCTTGCCGCAAGCGTGGGGCACGCGGCATTTTTGGGGTGAAACGAGGGAGTCTGCAGTCTGACCGCACCCAGCACAGCCCCTGGCAGCCCGAGCACTGCACCGGCCGTGGCTGAGCCCAGGTGGCCCAGGCTCACGCTGGCTGACGGGCATCCGTGCTTAGCGTGGCCAAGAAGGGACGTCTCTAACGTGGGACTTCCATGTCCTCGCATCTGCAAGGGCAGCACCTGTAATCGCTCCTCACTGCTGCCATCCTTGGAAACGCAGGAGGAGGCAAGTTTGCTCATCCCGTGCCTCGTCGGAGGTTCAAGGGCTGGCCCCGTGCCTTGCAGCACAATCCCAGCCCCGAGCTCAGCCGAGCAGCTCAGGGCAGCCGAACGGAGAGCCGCTGGCTGCGCAGGCAGTGCTGGGATACAGACATCACACTGACAGCGCGGGGCTCCTTCCCCAGTCTCGTTAGCGGGGCAGAAAAAGCAGACTAATTAGCTGGAGCTGTGCTCAGCGACGATGCCCAGCGCCGCGTGGAGGACGGGAGCCAGGCTGGGCGGCAGGGTTGTGCTCCTCGTGCTGCTCCTCGGGTGCCGGGAGCGCTCCCCACGCCAGCAAAGGGCTTCAGCGGTGCTCGCACCAATTTGCATGCGGCGCTGGCTCCTATTTGTGCTTCCTGGTGAGTTGCTGCTTTAAGGAGGAAAAAAGCCTTTAAAATAGGTGTAACCAGATCCCCCGAATCCCTGCGATAAATCCCGCATGTGCTTACGTTCAGAATTCAGTTTTTCCTGTTTAGGGGCTGCTACCTCCTCGGCTCGGCTCTGCAGCGGGGTTACCTGCGGGTGCCCGTGCTGCGGGGGCGATGTGGGCTCGGGGTTAATGCTGCTCGTCCCCTCGGTACCGTGCCGCCCCACGGCCTCTGCCAGCACACACGCTCATTTTCATGCAGTGCCACGCTGGGCTCCTGCAGAGAGCCCGCGAGCTGTTTAACCTCATTGGCATGCCGGGGGCTGCCCGGGCTCCCGGCGTGGGAAGCGGCAGAAAGTCGGAGCTGGATTTAACCGCGAGGTCTTCATCCCGGCAGTCCCACAGAGCTCTGGCTGCCGTGCGTGCCCGAGTGACTTGGGTGTTAAAAAAGGGAATTTCACTCGTGCTCGGTGGTGCTCCTGCATGTCCGTGCCACTCGGGGTGCGTAGGAGGCTGTAGGGATAAGAAGTCAGCGTGCCTCCAGGTGGATGCAGCGTGCTCTCGGAAGAGATCCTCCCTACAAACGCCTGTTTTGGGGTCTGTGGTTCCTTCGGTGGTGCTGAGCTCAGGCGTGCTCTGTCCCGATGGTTACGGCAGGCGGCCAGCTCGTTGCCCCCGGGACCTGCAGGTCGGGGTGCGTGGTTCCTGAGTCAGGGGTTTGGGAAACGCTCGAGCCCAGCTTCCAACTCCGCAGCCGTGCCAGCTCTCTAACGCTGCCTAATTAATAGGCCGCTGATGGTCAGCGAGCAAGGACGGCGGCCCTGGCTCAAAGAGATGGAAGAACAGGTCCGGGAGCCAGCCTCCATTCTCCTTGGGTCGGAGCAAGCAGTGGGACCTGGGTGTCACCTGCTGTGCCCACGGGGCCACCAGCCCCTGGCTTCACCTTGCCTGGGGCTGCTCCTGCTCACCCCTGCAGCTCCTCGCCGCGCGCTCAGAGCCCTCTGCGAGCAGCGTGCTCCTTAATGGGGGTTAATGAAAAGAGCATTACCGGTTAATTTGGGGCTCTTAAGGAGCGGCAGAGCCTTCTGGAAAGGCATTAGGTAGCTTAGCCTCCTTTTTCTTCCCCTTCTTTTGTTGATATTTACAGCGTCAAGGTCACAACAAGGGAACTGCAGGAGGGGCACGGGAGGGCCGTGCGCTCCGAGCTTCCCTCTGGGGGAAGGAGCGGGGGGGCGCCTGGGACAGCATTTCCCAGGAAAGCCGCTCTCATTCTCCCGGTGCATCCTGTCGGGACGGTCGTGCAACGGCCCCGCCGCCCTCTGTTAGCCGATTTCACTTCTCCCCACGGCAGCTCGCCGGAGCCGGGAGCCTGCAGGGCTGGGACCTCGCGGGGACGGAGCTTTTCCAGATGCTGGTGCGGTTTCCACATGCTGCGAGGAGCCCAGGCAAAGCTCATCTGCAGCTCCACCCTAGCTGGGGAGCAGGCTAGGGGAAAATAGGTGTGCGGGGTTTTGTTCATTCCCCAGCGCATCGGTGGGAGACGCGGTGCCCTCCTGCGCCACGCCGGTGGCAGCCTGCTCCCTGCCGAATGGAGAGCGCCAGGATTTAGCTCAGGGAAGGAGATTTACGGCCAGGCAGCAGGCAGCTTTCACAGCATAAGCTAGACAGCAATAAAAAGTGTATATATTCATCAAATGTAAACACGACCTCGGTTTTGTTAACACCTGCGGATTTTCTCCACCTCTGTGGCGGCGAGGGGGGGACTTCGGGAGGCTTCGGCAGCGTCATCGTCTGAACGGAGCTGTCTGGCACCTCAGGAAGCACCGTGGGGGCCCAGCTTGCCTTGCAGGGCCTGCTCCAAACGTGCCTGGTGAGCCCCGCGTTGTGCCGGCTGCTGCCCCGGCTACTGCAGGGGCCTCGGGATCGTCCGCGAGACTCCGCGGAGAAGCGGCTGAATCCTGCCCCGAACCGCCCTGGGCTCCAGCAGGAGACGCAGCGTTGCAGGGCAGCGCCCTGTCATGTTGCTGGCTCGAGTTTATCAGCACTCATCAAAGGGTTTTTTGATGAAATATGATTTCTTCTGTTTACACTCTTCACGTACTGCACTCCTGAAGTCACGGGGCTGATATCTGGGGGGGTTAGCAGGTGAACTGTCTCCAAGATGACAAGATTAAATTAGAAATGTGTTTGTGGATAAACAAAGACCGTTGTAGTACCTGTTGCAGGCAAGAAGAGCACTGGGGATCTGGAATAAAGGCGACCCCGGAGGCTTGGCTGGGGCTGGAGAGAAGCCCTCAGCTGGCGGGTTGCAGCGAGCCCCCGCGGTGTGAGTCGTCTCCTCGTGACCCACACATCGTGCTGATGAGGAGCCAGCCGGTAAGGAACGAAGCTGAGAGTGGAAAAACAAAAATCCATTCGTTGCTCCGGGTGTACGAGCAATAAGGGACGACGCCCGTGCTTCGTCTGTAGGTGTCTGTGCGTGTGTGCTACCAACGGGACGTGTCCACAGGTTCACGGATCATCTCACAGAGGTTAAAACCAGCACCCAGAACGGCCCCACCGTTTGAGCAAATGCCTTCCACGTGCAGGCCTCTGCATTACATGCCAGCTTTTGGGTTCCTGTCTGAGTGTGACGTGAGGCCAGGCGTACCGCGGATGACTCAGTGACTTTGTGTAGAAGTTTACTGGAAGTGGATTAGAAGCAGCGCAGCTCTCTGGGCTGGGGAAAGATGAAATCCATGAAGCGTGAGTGACTCCGGTGCGCGCTGCAAACCTCAACGTGCTGAGCATAAGCAGAAGCCCAGAAAATGTGGTTAGGGCTTTATTTGGAAAAACTTAACCTAGCAGAAACTTTAATGGGAAAGCGCAAACATTTATTGGTCTAGCACCGAACTTGAGGACCCGTGCTGGGAAGGCTGCAGTGAAAGTGTTTAAAGAATAACCAGAGCCATGCGGCCGCTTGGTTGTGGTGTGTTTCCCGAGGGGGGGGTTCGGCAGGACTTGGTCCCGTGTCCCAGGGGTCAGGAGAGATCGCCTCGCAGCAGGCCTGGGGGCAGCACTTGGGGCTGGCTCTGCCCGCACCAACTCCTCGTTTACATTTCATGCCAAGTTGTCCAGCAGTGTGCTACATAAAGCGAACGTACGGCTCGGTTTGACATCTGCAGGGCCGCGCAGCCTCCTCGTGGCGGAGGACGAGCTGGGAGGCCGAGGAGAAGGGTTGCCTGGCTGCAGGGTAAAACCTGGGTAAAACCAGCCTTGTTCCTCCTTCTCTCCTGAAGGCGAGACCCCATCAGTTGGTAGGGAGCCGAGGTGCCCCCGCAATCCCGTTCCTCAGGCAGCTTCATAAAAGCCCCCAGTGAAACGGCTGTGAACTTTCCATCAGCGAGGAGGGCTTTGCCACACAGGCCCCAGGACTTCCAGCACAGTGCTGCCTTGTTCAGGGACCAGCTGTGGCAGCACGACCTCTGCCAGGTGTCTCCTAATAAGATGTCTCTTGCTGCTTTTCGGTGCTTTGCTTTGCCTGCTTGTTGCAAGTGTTGGCAGGAGCCCTCTCATGGGGGGCACAAGTGCCATGGGCCGCTCGTCGGCACTGAGTCCATCCTGGTTGTGTTCCCTTGTGGTGCTCTCGGCCTTCCTGGCCGCGCCGCGGCTCTGCCCTGTCCTTGACCGAAGGATTTGCTCAGCAACTCAGCAATCCTTTGCTGATTGTCCTCTCAGGCCCTGGTGCCTCTCTCTAAGCAGTTGCCAGATACTTGGGGCCTGACGCCTCGGCACTGAAAGGCAACGGAAAAAAATACTGTAGGAGATGTGAAAAGGTGACTGGTGAAACGTCAAATAGCAGGGCTGGTAGCTTGGAGGCACGTGGTGTTTAGGATTATTCATATGATGGTGCGTGTGTGCTTGTGCGCCACACGTTTATACTCTTATTGTCAGCCCAGGCAGACACGAAGTAAGGTAGGAAGAGCCTTGGGGGTCAGTTACAAAGGACGGAGTGGTCCTGCTGTACGAAACATTTCTCATCATGGCTACAAGTCACACGTTTGGGGTTTACTTTGGCTTGCCGCGCACCTCTGCTGCTGGGTCCCGCTGGTGCCTGCGGCAGTTAGACCCGTAAATATTTCCAACATAAACCCACATTTATAGCTCGCCTGTAAAAATCCCCCTGGGTTTGGAGCTTGGCGTGTGGAGGCCTTTCCTCGTGTTTACATTTTGACGTACAACAAACTTGCAGATAAATGGCTCCCGCTGCTCATCAGGTACGTGAGTGTGGACAGAGGGAGGTGAGCAGTTGGCAGGTCTTTACAAGCTCCTCGCTTAGGGTCCGTTCGCTGCTCACGACTTCTTTTCGTTTGCTTAGCCTGAAGCCACCCGGTGTACCTCGAGGAGAGCCTCGTCCTCTTGAGCTTTGGCTCGCTGTCGCGGAGACCTTTTGCAAAATCAGCCTTATTAAAAATGGAGCGGATGCATTCCTTGGTCCAGGACGCGGGGGCTTCACTGATGACCACCCGGAGCTGGCGTGGCGGTGGCGCGGGGCGTTACCTGAGGTGCTCCAAGGATGGAGGCAGCGCCGCTGGCCTAGTGCCGCCGCAGCGGCAGCGAAGCAGTCAGCTTTTCTCCCCGTTACCCTTGCCTCCGTGTATTTTTCCTGGGTAATTCAGGCCCTTGATATTATTCAAACGAACGTTTCGTTTCTAGGCCGAGTCAGAGAAGCTGCCAGCCTGCGGGGTTTCCTCTGCGTCCTAAGACTGAAACGAGGTGGCCGTGGGGTTTTTATGGCCTTTGACTTTCTGTTCACTGTCTGTTGTGCATGTGTATAAATCTCACCCCTCTGGGCAGCCCGGCCCCGCAGCTGCCCTTGAGGTGGCAGTGTCTGCTCTTGGCTTTTAGGTGGAATTTCCCTTATTTCGGTTTGTGCCCACCGTGAGTCTCCCCACATTTTGTTCTGGTGTCTGGGGGCATTTATGGATATGTTTGTGTGGCGTTGGTGTTCACAGTTTGTCCTGGCTTCTTCTGGACACGTGAAGGCAGATCAGTTCAATATCCATATGTATTACCTTAAAAAACTCAGTAGAACGTGTTCACACGCGTACGTATCTGTGTAGGGGGAAGAGGTGCAGTCAGACAGAAGAAAACCATTCAAGTTCCCGGTGAATTCAGGCTTTTTAGTCTGCTTGTTCGGGGCATTGCTGTGCTACCATCCAACTCTGGCCGTGCAGTTACAAGTCTCTACGTGATACGCGTTCTTAAAATGGTAGGTTGAGAAAGGGAGTGCTTTCTTTGGTGTGTTTTATGTACACCAGCGTGAAAAACGAAGCTAATCCGATGTTTGGGCACCCTTTCACCATCCCGTGACCTCCTCCTCCAGTTCAGTACAGCGATGGTAGGAGGGTGTGAGGTGAGAGCGTCTGCTAACATCGACCCCACGGATTCCCCACGCCACCTGCGCACTTGGGGTGGGAGAAGGCCTTTTCCTATCACAGGACTGCCTGTAGCACGATGGGATCTTCAGCTGCTTTCGAAACTCCAGCTAGAGGAAATGTCTCTGACCGCTTTTTTTACCGCTTTGTTGAGAGCCTGCAGCTTTTCCCCGGCGAGGCTGACCTCGCAGGTTGTCTGCGAAGAGGGCGGGAGCCTTGCGGCTGGGCAGGTGAGCAGCGAGGAGGTCGGAGGCGATGGTGGAGGTGTCCCCAGTGGGCACGGGCAGGATGCCTCCGATCCTTCTGCTGTGATTCAGCTGCAGGCACCTCGGTGCTGAGTCCCCCGAGGAGCCAGCACCGTGCGACGCAGCACCGGGGTGTTTCGGGGGGTATTACACCTTTGGAAGGAGCGTGGCCTCTCAACTGGCCGTTCTTTACGGCTGCTTTTATGCTGCGATGGTGCACTCGCCGTGTGTGCACGGGTGGGTTTCGGCAGCCAACTGCTAGGTGCTGCTGCCCTTCAGCTTAGTTTTTCCTTTGGGACAGCGTCCGAAAAGCAGCCGTTCAGTTCTGCTGCCACCCCTGTGACATCTGCTCTCAGTCCGTAGGGCTTCCACTGAACAACATCATGAGGGGACGATGCTCTCAGACGTGGCATGGGAACGTCTTTCATTTTGGACTATGCGGGTTGCCCTAGCTATAGCGAGAGCACTGGGACCAGTGCGGCCGGGACGGGTGAGTCAGCCGCGAGCTGAGCCCTTTGCGGTGCTCTCCCTGCAGAGGTACAGGGCATGGTTAGCGGCAGAAAGGGCTCGTCAGCGAGAGCATCCGTATTTTTAGATCAAAGAACAGTTAAATAAGAAAAAAAAAAAAGGGAGAAGGAGGATTAGAACAATAAGTACGTTTAATTTTAGCGTGGATTCCTCATGAAGTCAGCACACCCAGAATTGCTTCACTGGCTTCTAGCTTTCCTAAACAAACACGCCAGAGCGGGGCTGAAAGGTGAAGCCGTGCAGAAAGTTACCAAAAGCTAAATTTTCATGTTGTACAAGAATACTGGTTCCTTTCTGCTGCTGGTTGCTGGTGAGACGCGGGCACCTGGCAGTGCCAAGAAGTGAGCCTGGATCCACCCGAGTTTTCTTCCCAGGCTCTCCGCAGCCAGGAAAGGCGCCTGCTTTTTTTCAGTTTTACGAAGCCGGGAGGTATGGATTTGACTTATGGACCAATTTTGGATTTACTTTGTAAGAGCTCACCAGACGTTAATAAAAGCTTAAAATAATTCAGGCTGTGCCTCAAAACAGTCCTGACCGTAACGCAGAGAAAAATGAGGATCGCAGCTCATCACGGTGGAGGCAGCGGAGATAAAACCAGGAGAGGCGGAGATGAAACGCGGCGGGACGTGGCTGGCTGCAGGCTGCGAGGGGTGAGGAGCGTAGCTGAGGAGCTGGGGAAGAACCTCAGGTCAGGGAAGTCCAGGTGAGGTTAGGGGGTCCTTGAAGTCTGCAGTTGCTGGGGTAATGAGCCAGAGTTGGATGTCGGTTTGTAAATCTGAGTCTGATTTACAAAGGCCGAGAATATTGCTGTATGTGTATTGAAGCCCTGAGCTGTTCCACCAAGGCTACCACGGAGCCAAAACCTGCAAAGGTTGGCTTTTCTCTCTCGCGAGGGCTTGTGCAAAGCAGAAATAATCCCAGTGGGAGGAAAGGCAGACGGAGAAAGTGCGCGGGGAATTAGGTCTCAGGAATATAAGCTTCTCCGTCGCGTCCCTGCGAGGGATTGGCGATAACCTGCGCCCTGCCCTGCCACCACGGGCACTGCGGCTGCACGGCACATCGCCTTGGCTCGAGGATACATTCATTGAATTGAAATTTAGTACTGCCACCGCATCCCCAGATTTAAGGCTGGCCCCAAACAACGTTTCAGAGCACGAGGTGATGCCGAGTTCAAAGGCTGGGAGCCAGCCCCGTGCACCTCCCCGCAGAGCTGCGGCCAGGCTGAGCCCTGCAGGATGTGGCCGTGCCCCCAGGGCTCCTGGGCACCCCGGGAAGCTCCAGGGAATAGCCAATGCTTTTTTTTTATTATTTATTTTTATTTTTTTTTTCTCTTGGCTGATGAAAACGTCTGGTGTTTAGGGGTAGCTGCGCCCTAACTGGCTTACTAAAGCACGCAGGGCCCTCCGTGTGAGCAGATGGATTAGGAGGACGCTGCCGTGTTCGAGGCTAGCACATTAGTGTCAGGATTCGTAAATAAAAGGGATTTGGACTTAAAGATGATAAGATTAATAAGAAAGAGCAACAGCTTAATGCCGTTAATTAGCAATGCTTATGCCTTTGACTCATTCAAACTGCTGCTGCATTTGTTTCCCAAAGCAGTAAGCCTTTTAACTCTCTCTAAAATGAGGAATAAGTCCCCAAAAGCAGACTTCTCTCCTCGCCCCAGCAGCCTGGCGCATGCGGCTCAGGTGCCGCTGGGACCTGCAGTGCCCCCAGACCTGCGGCCACGTGCCAGCCCTGCCAGTGGCAGAGCTCACCGGAGCCACGGGGTGTTGTGACATTTCGGTGACAGGAGCTGGTTCGGCCCCTCCTTTCCAGGTATTTCTGTTCCCAAATTACCGCGTCCCCGGGGCGCTTTGGCCCTCGGTGGCCCTTTGATGCCCTTTGCTGCTCTTCCTGGGGGAGGGAAACAGGCGGGCGAGTTCGGCTCTCGGTGACAAAGCTGCTTTAGGGGTGGCCTTACGATGGCAGGTTCTGTTCCCTGCCCTTTGGGGGTCTTTGGGGAAAGACTTGGGGCTGGGTGGCGGTGGTGGCTGTGCGGGGACCTTCGCTGGATCACTTAACTCTCGCCGTCACGCCGATTCAGATAAAATCATCAGGAAATGGTCAAAGGAAGGCAGCCGAGTGCGAAGCGTGTTTGGGTGGAACGAGGCCGGCTCTGGACAAGTCTGGGTACGCAGCGCGTTGCTGAAGCGTCTGGCACGGGCTTCGGAGACGCCGCTGGGGGTGCCAAGTTGGACAGAGCCAAGTTTTGTTTAATAGGTTAAAAATATGTATTTCCTTGATGCGCTGCTGGTTTTATTTTTAACTCTTAAGCAATATAATATTTTGTAGGCCTGCTAGTATTTCCCCCGGTTTTCCATCTGCTACTGTGATTAATTCGACTTGTAGCTTTATAATGCCAGTCTGGAGCAAACGAAATGGAAACCTTACCTATATTACTTGGCACGCAGCAGTAGACATGAATAACTTTGGAATTTGCGGGGAAAAAAGAGAAGTTATGTGCGTGGGGAGCCAAAGTCGGGTTGGAAACCGGCCCTCGCAGACAGCAGCGCGGCGTTGGGGTCTGCCGGAGTCACTTGGGGGAGGCAGTGAAGGTGCCGGTGGAGGAGCGGGGCGGCTCGTGGGGGGCAGCCAAGCCCGGCGTGGAGCACATCCCCCTGCCTCGGGTGCTGGGCTTGCATCGCCTGGGGATGCGGGCAGGAGGGGGGGATGCCGGGGCCATCCCCTCGGGGCACAGCAGGGACTTCGGGTGTGTCAGCAGTGGTCGCAGTGTCAGCAGCCTTCAAAGCACGAGGGTGAGGACGGGAAGAGGAGTTGCAGGCCCTAGACCTGGAGTGAGCTAAAAAATGCTGGGACGTGTGAAGCCCCCAGTCACAGGACCTGAGGGGGCGAGGAGACGGCTTTGAGTCACTGCGCGCCGGTCCCCGGGGAGCGAGCAGTGCAGCCTGCTGGAGCATTTGGGTCGTTGGGACTGGAGTCAGGACTCCTGCAAGCAGCAAGGTCAGGCCGAGGCAGTTCAGAAGCCTTCCTTGCCGCGGTTCCTGCTGCAGCAGTCAGATGCTCCCTTGGATTTGAGGGAGCCACTCGACAGACGTGCATACACGTAACAAACGCGTTGCTTCCCGCTGGAGGCGGAACGCCCCGGCTCAGCAATTCGTTTTCCAGCAGGGAGCACTTGTCTGTAGTAAGAGCAGCTGAAGAGCAAGGAAACGAAGGGTGCTTGGTGTGTGCTGCTGGGGGAGGCTGCGCCGGGGCTGCGGGAGGGCAGAGCCAAGGACGGGGCTCAGCAGCTGGGGGAGCAGCTCGGCGGGTGCCGGGGCGCGGAGGGGAGGACGTGTGCGGTGCCCAAGTGTGCCTGCGTGACGAACGGAGGGCCTGGGGCTGCAGGTAATAATTTCCAGTAAACGAGTGCCATTTGATCCAGCCCTAGGAAAGCCCTTCAAACCGATTGTGCATAGCACATACAAGTGAATGCCAAGCTGGCTCCGGCAGCGTGAGGAGCCCCAGCCCAGTGCGCTCCCTTCTTACCACGGGGTTCGCAATAATTCTGCCAGGGCCATCTGCAGCGAGCTGCAGGAATTGTTGAAGCACGTGAGATGATTGCGTGCAGCACGAAGATGCGGAGTGAAGGAGTTCACATTTCGGGATGAGATCAGATTTAACTCATTTCGAAATGAGATCACACCGACCTGCTGCCTAGGTCTTGTTTTCCCCGTTTCAGGCTCTCGTCCGCGCTGAGCTCTTGCCATGACCGGGTTCTGCAGAGGTTTCCAGGCAGGTTTCTTGTCCGAGCGCCAGCTTGCTTCGGTGAGCTGTCAGGTACAATGAGATGGCAGCTGGACAAGGCGTGTGTTGCAGGTAAGCAGCGGAGCTCTTCCTGCAGCTGAGCTGTGTTGGAGCTCTGAAAGACGTTTGCATCCTCAGCGGGAAGGAATGGCACTTGAAAAAGCCCCAGGAAAAATACCAAGAAGTGCATTAAAATGATAAGTGGAGCTGATAAGGTGTATGCTAAGAGACTGAGAGAGGAATCAAGGGCAGATAGGATCGCGGCCTATAAATACTGTCAACATGACAGCATGGATGAGCAAAAAGAAGAGTATTTGTTATCTGATAGACAATAAGCTTTGGGAAGAGCAGTCATCGCAGCTGCAGGTGACGCTCATCCGCCGGGGTGGAGGTAGATAAGGTCCTGTGGGAGAGCAGCAAGCGCATCTGCAAGATGCGGGAGGCCAGATGAGCTGGAGACCTGTTTTCCTTGCCTTCCTCGGGGATCCTGCAGAGACCGGGAGGTCAGAGTGCACCAGAGGGGCCTCGGGTGTCAGGGCATTCCCGGCAGGAAGAGACGTTTGCAGCCACACCAAGGATTTCAAAAGAAACCTGCACTGGGGGTGCCTGTGCTCCTTCCATGTGCCGGGATGCGGTGTGGGGGTGTCGGTGTCAGATCAGCAGCCACTGCCAGCTCAGCTCTCGGCTTCCTCGTCCCGGCTTTAACCCGGTTTGTGCAACGCCTGCTGGCGCTGTCAGCGCTGCGCAGCCTCGCAGCGTGGCGGTGAGTGCCCTCATGGCAGCGTGCAGGGGCTGGGACGTGGTGCCAGGGCACGCGTCCCCGTACCTGCCTGTCCTGTCGTGGTGCAGCTCGACCAGCCCAGCGTGTTTCTGATAAAGTGCTTCAAAAATACCGATGCCTACTGCATGACCACTCAACATCCACCTCGAAATTCCTCGGCTACCGCTCCGTCACGTGCCCAAGGCTTCCCGTGTGCCACTTGTGTCCAGGTGTGGCCGTTGTGGTCACAGTGTGACCCTGCGTCCTGGCCATTGCTGGGCCTTATTTCAGTTCTGGTGTAGTGTGCTGATGCTCACAGACTCCTGGGCGTGCTGACAGCAGCTTGGGCTGTCCGTGCCCCTCCTCTTCCATTAACTACGATGGACAAATGGACAATGTCCGGCCCCAGGCTGGCTCTGTGAGCCCAACAGTCACAGAGGGGCTCGGGGGTGTTCCCAAGGACCCCCGGGACAGGCTGGGTTTGACAAAGCTGTACACCTGCTGCGCAGGCTGTGACGGTGCGTCCTGCTCCTGCCGAATGCCTCAGCACCTAGCCTAGACTCACGGAGTCCTGCTTCACTGCGGGAGCAGGTATGCTTGCGTCCTGGGGGTGAAATCGGGTGACTCCGTGGCCAGACGAGTGTGCCGAGGAGAATGTGAGCTGCAGACGGAGAGGTGCTTCGTGGCCCTTGTGTTCGGGCACTTCTCCTCCCTGCGCTGCGCTCGGCTGATAGGGAGGCTCTCCAGGCGCCGTGTTTGCAGAGCTCTCCTCAGGCAGCGCGGCCGTGCCCTGCCTTTGGGACCCGGCCCTCGGGAAGGCTGCTCCGTCCCGTCCTGCCCTGGGCCCCTCCTTGTGCTGGGTATCTCACCTTGGACCAGAGGGGACAGCAGGCGATGGGCATCGTCTGATGGGCATCAGGTGTCACTCACAGCATCCAGGTCGTTATTTCTGTGCGTGCGAGTCGCACACGTCACGGCGGGCAGCAGCGCTCCAGGCCCCGGCGTCTCTCTTACCCAGATACGGTTGCGTGCGGTGACATTTTAAAGCCCGAGTGGCGTCCTGCTGTTGAAATAAAATGAAATGGCATTTCGGGACTTTTTCTGGAGAAAAGCGGCCTTCTGCAGCGCTCAGCGTGCCGCAGGGTCCGGCGCTTCCCGTATCGACGTGCTCAGGCAGGAGAAGAGAGGGGGCAGAGGGGCCGTGGTGGGCGGCAGCGCTCCGGTCACTGCCTCCTCCCGTTTCCCAGCGCGTCCCCTCAGCAGGGGAGACATCGCCGGGCCCTGCCGTGTGACTCACTGCTGCTTTTGGGGCCAAAGACGACGTTGAGAGGGAATGTTTCTGAATAACTCTGTCAACAGGAATTCACATAAAACAATTAGAGCAACCGCAGCCATGTTGTCTTGGTTTGCTCGTGTCTGACTCCTCCTGAGCCCGAGCCCGCTGTGGTCCCTCACGTTCGCTTTCTCTCTCCCTGCAGAACGCCATGAACTTGCCGCCCGACAAAGCCCGGCTGCTGCGGCAGTACGACAACGAGAAGAAGTGGGAGCTCATCTGCGACCAGGTAAGGGCAGCTGGGAGGGCTTTTGGCAGGCACCCTGTTAGGAGTTCGGGCAGCACGCTTCCAAGGCTTCAAAGGGGAGGTTGCAGAGGATTTGGATGGTTTTGTACACTCATTGGTTTGGCCTCGTGCTCCATTGTTGGTAACAGCTCACAGAAGCCTGGTGTGGTGAATGCTGCTTACTGTGCAAGGCAAAAGCTCGAGCAGACCAACCCCCCGTCCCCTCCTGGTGAGTGTGTGGAGTTGGGTCTGTCCTGACCTGTGTAACGCCGACAAATGGTCTTGATCCAGCGAGTGTCTGGCTTCCCATGTCACGAGCCATTGTCACAGCTGGCGGTAGCTGTCACCTTCAGCAAAACCCGGGTGGTGATGCAGCCTGAGCTTCCCTTCGCCCGCACGGCCTGCACAGCACCCTCGGATCAAGCAGCACCATGTGCTGAGGCATCCTTGGTGTCCGCGCTCTGCCGTGGAGTGCAGACCTGGCAGTGCTACATTCACAGGTTGCCTCTGCCATGGCAGGTGAACAGAAGCTGCATTATTTAAAGGGAAGCGTGCAGAAGGTAGGGTGTGCACCTGTGAGCCAACAGCAAAATTGGGTCCTGCCATAAACTTCAGCAGTAATGGCTAATGAAAATAATTGATCCAGGACTGACGGAGTAGGACATTGCCTTGAAAAGTAAACACAGAGGTACCAGGATGAGAGTTTGGCAGAAGGTCCAGTCATGCTGTGAGGTCAGGAACATCATAATAAATAGATTTATGAGACATTTCCTTCTCATCCATTACAGTGGCGGAGCCTCTGATGAAATCCAATTACCCCAAAGTAAAGCTGAGCAAAGGATTGCTCGCTTTTTTTTCCACGAGTTTTCTCTGAAAAAAAAAACAAACTACAGCACCGAGCTATTTAAAATTTCACTTCAGCGAGACGCCGAACAAATTGCTTAACCTACTGTAAGCGATGTGTTTCTTCCCGGCTGCTTGCTCAGAGCGTGCACATCCCGCGCGTGGACGTGCGGGCGCAGCGCCGTGCTCCAGGCTGAGTACTGTGCTCAAGGCTGAGTGCCGTGCTCGAGGCTGAGCACTGTGCTCGCAGGGAGCTGGCAGCGGGCAGGCAGCAGCAGTGAGATCACAGCCCTGGTGTGCACGCTCCCACCGCAGAGCGGACCCACCCTCCGCAGCGCAGCTGCTGCTGATTCACTCCCGAGCTCTACAGCAAGACGGGAGGGACGGGCGGGGGGGAGCGCAGCGAAGGAAGCTCGCAGTGTGCAGTGACTGCATGGCTAACAGCTCCTCGCACAACACCCGCAGTGCTCCCCGGGCTCGGAGGAGTCCGCTCCCCGTTGCTCCGAGAAGGGGACGCAGCACGCGCAGGAGCCTCGATGGGGCTGGAAGGTCCCGAAGGGGAGGGGGGTGACGTGTGCCACATGTGTGATGTGTGCCACATGTGTGACGTGTGCCACGTGTGCCATGCTTCCCGGGGTCCCGCCGTGCCGAGGATGAGCTCGGGCAGCGAGGGGCTGCGTATCCGTGATGTGTCGCAGCTGCCCCGATGTCCCTGGTGGGTGCTTGCCAGCCGCTCGAAACCGGAGCAGCATGAAGCAGGTGTGTGTAGCAGCACTGATACAGCACGTGGTGGGTGAAATAGTTACGTCTGCCCGTGTACTCACGGTACGTAGCCAAAAACGCTTCCAGGAATGGATTGTGTATGGAACTTGTAGGCTTTAATGTGGAAGCAAATTTCAACTGTCTTCTATTGGTATCGGCCATTACACCCTTCTTTTTTGGTTACTGAAGGACAGAGGATGTCAGTCAGTATAACAGCTAGCAGGCTTACCTCTTACCTTCCTGTGCTGGCATTCAGCTTGTTGGAAAGGGAAAAGACCCCAAAGTTGCTATTAAGTGGTATTTTCTAAGTGGCCTGCAAAGCAGGCCCTGTGAAACATTTTGAGACTACGAAAGGAGAGAATTCGGCCCAGAAAAGTAACTCTTGTTTTAAAAAAAGTGAGATTTAAAAATGTGGGGAGCTACTCGTCATATGCTATTGACAATAATAATAATAAATTCAAATCTGCTGTGATTAGGTTTATGCCCTTGCTGGCAAGTCGCTGTAAGGGTTGCTGGGCTGGCGGTGGGGACTCATCCCGGGTGGTATTTTCTGTTCCTTTGTCTATAAAACTTAGAAGTCATTTGCGCCTTGCTGTGGCTTTCCTGGAAGCTTGCTGCCCTGCCTCTGTGGCTCAGTGACCAAGGAATGAATTCAAGGAGGAGGAGAAGAACGAAACCGGTATTCCTGTTGCCTCTCGCCCGTTTGCAATGATCCTGACGGTGTGTCATCGAGGTGGGGTAGGCAGTGAGGTGACCTCGGTCCAAGGGCGAGCTAAAAATCTGAGTGTGCAGGATGGGCAGGAGCTCGGGGAGGGTGCATGGGGAGGTGGCAGAAGCTCTCCTGGTGGCTGTGGGCTGGCAAGGAGCAAGACCTGGAGAGAAAACCCCGAGGAGCCTTGTTGGAGAGTTCCAGCCCTCGCTCTCCTACCTGCAGCATCCCCGGAGGGGCGAGCCTGGGGTCGTTAGAGAAGGACAATTAATTCCCTGCGGCTGAGTGCCGGCTCTCCAGCGTGGAGGCCCCAGTGGCACGTCCTAGGGGGAGAGGAGCAGTGCTGGGACGGATCCAAGCAGGGAAGAGGATAACATGCCCGGAGACGATGAGCCACCCCTTTGGTTTGCTGCCTTCATGGCGAGTTATGTCTGGTGGTGCTCCGGGCGTTTTTGTCCCACAGTGTGAGGTGAAGTATTTAGAGGGGACACGGACTCTGAGGGCGAGGCTGGGAGCAACGTAGGAAGTTCTTCATTGCCCTCTAATGGCAAACTGTGGCAGGGGCAGAGACTGGGTCCGCTCCCTTGGCCGAGCTGGGTGGAGGTGTGTGGGGAATGGAGGGACCCGAGATGGAAGTGGGGGGACTGACACCCAAAATACCTCCCCAGGTCGTTTCCAGACCTCTCGCCCTTCTGTGGCGAGGCTCCAAAGGAGGCAGGAAGCGGCCTTTGGGCAGCATGGAGGCCTCCAGCAGCCCCAGGGCAGGTGGCTGGGGGGGAGACCAAGCACAGAAATGTGGTGTCTTGAGATGGTCCTGGCAAAACCAAACCGCGTTCACAGTGGCCTGGGGAAGGATGATGTGTGAAACCAGAGGGACCCTGAGACTTGTGCTCGTCTATGCTCAGATTAAACGAGCTTTGACTGTAGTTGTCAGATTTAATGAGAGAAAAAGGTGGAGGTGCCTTCGGGGCGGGCTGCAGGGGCTCTCCCGTGGGTACCCCTGGGTCTGGGGGGTTCTGCTGTGGCTGCCGGGTGGGACGTGGGGACACTGCAGCCACGGGGGTTCAGCACAGGTACCTCACTCAGGTAGGCCCCAAACCTCCTCATGGAAATGGGATGAAGGGACGATGATCGAGAGGTGCCATCTCCAGCCGTCTGTCACCAAGTGGTGCTGTTACCACCTTTGCACAGGAGCTCTGTTTTTTTTTTCACAACTGGGTGTTTTTTGCAGCTTTGCACGTGCCACCGTAGCCACTTAGAGCTCTGAGAGCCTTTGCGTGGAAAATACTTGTTTTGTATACCAGTGGATCTCTCCCCCTGCCTGTTTTTTTTCTGTTCAAAGAAGCCACTGTGGGTAAAATGTGACGCCCTGCCTGCTTACCTGCTGCATGAATGCTGAGAATGAAACCAGCTAGCGAGGGCGGTAATTGCAGCATACGTTACTAATGCAGAAAATGTCCTGAATGTTTTTGGAAGCAGATCTCTGGAAAAGCCACAGTTTCCTGGTTTCGGAATAAATACGTTTCCCAGATTCGGGTGAAGGGATGTATCGAGTTCTTCTTAGGATCGCATCGAAGGGGAAACGCAGAAATCCAGCAGTTCCTCCTGCTGCTGAAATCAAGCCCTCCACCCCCCTTTTCTGTATCCATCAGGAAAAGAAAGTGCTAATGCTGGAGGCTGCTGGTGAAAGAAACACAGGAGCAGTGTTGTGCTCCCCCAGTTCAAGCCTTTCCCTGAATTCCCGTCATTTATTGCTCCAAAGGGACGCTCTGGGGCTAGCTCATCTCGGCGTCTGGCAGCACTCTTACTTTTCAGCTCCGAGGCTGCGGTTCCCCTGCACAGAGCACCGCTCCTCAGCAAGCTTGCAAGGAAGAAAGGGCCCTTTATTCTTGCGAAATTAATTTACATGCTAGGTGGCTGACAAAGGCAGGGTAGGGTTACTGTTGGTCCGTGCCTTTCTCGTTTCAGGGCTGCAGATAGAGTTAGTGCTCGTGAGTCACGTCGCGGAGATAAAATAGGCGTTTTGTCGGGATTTGGTAACTTTGTTGTGTCTGGTGGGCACAGCTCGCTCTGTGAACACTGGGGGAACCGGTGGTGGCCGAGGCCTGGTGTCACCGACTGGCTCCTGCTGTGTGCTCAGTGAAATTCGGAGAGCTGAATATAGATTTTAAACTTTTTATGTGTGTGGTAAAAATCCCTTACCTCCCAGTTCAAGTAGCGTGAAACTGCTGGCCATTATAGTTCTATTTTGAAAGCAGATTTGGCCGATGAGCATCACGGATTGCCAGAGGAGAAGACAGCAAAAGCAACAGTTTTTAGCTCATTATTTATGATCCTTACGGAAAGTGAATTAGGCATGGACAGCGGTGCCTTGGTGTTGGCTGGGATGTGTGTTTGCCTCTCTGATGAAGTAAATGCTCTCGAGAACGCCAGAAGGAAAGGACCCGTGCTTTCCAGCGTGGGGCCTGGTGAGCGAGTCCCAGGTTGCCATCAGCGCCCAGCACCGAGCTCGTGCAGCAGGAGACATCTCACCCCTCAGCAAGGCGGTCAGAGCTGGATGAACCCCGACAGCAGGCAGTGCCGGCACAGGGCGACGCCGAAGGCTGCTCCCTCGTGACCTTCCAAAGCAGGAAAAACACTTCAAGGGCCAAATCTGCCCTTACAAAAATTTTTACTGCCAGAATGTTTCCAGGACTAGCAGATGTTTGCCACAAGTGGTTCTTACTCGCTAGTCAGAGAAGAGCGTTGCTGCTCATGGATAACTTCTTCAAAGTCCCTCAACCCAAATAACTCTGCTATACAATAATGAGCCGCGTTTTTTTAATGAACGTGCTTCCGAAGTTTTAAAATGAGTTAATGGATGGAATTACTTCTAAATAACTTGTATTCCTGCCCGCTGTAAAGCCATGGTTGACACTGTCCTACGAGGGCTTTAAGTGTAAACGCGAAGCTGTCCCCACTGCTCTGCAGCAAGTGCATGCGTTAAGTTAGCAACTCAGGTACTTCGAGTATTGACATCTTAATCTTTTACATTATTTACTTGATGCACTTTTAATTTCTTCTGTGTACGTCTGCCAACGTCTGCGGGTGTTCCTGCTTTCCCCCTTGCCCTCCATCACCGCCCATCGTGTCTATTTTCGAAGTGCAGGGGGGCACAAAGGGCGCTGAGCGGTGCGAGGTGGGGGACACGGGTGACAGGGGCTCTCGGTTCCCTTCGGCCAGGGAGCTGCCCGCCAAGAACTCTGACTTTTCTGGAGCTGCTTTTCAGATAAAAAGGAAATGCCAAATTCCAGGACTCGCAGTTTGGCCACTACCATCTGTGTGAAGGTGTGTGGAAGAAAAATTGTTAAAAAAGAGGAGAGCAATGTCTGCTTTCTGTTTTTCAGAGCTATAGCCCGGGGCTGGTGGACCACAGGGTGGATTTATTGGCCCATTTTTTCTTTCTGACCATGATAAATTACTTTTTTTAGAGCAAGCAGCAAGATAATAACAGGAACAAGTTTTGGTGTTCAGACAGTACGTTCTGGTAACTGGGCAGCAGCGCACTCTTCGTTATGAAATAACTTCCAGAAAATGTAGTCAAAATTGCATCCTGACCCAATAAGTGGCGGTTTCAAATATCAGTTATAAAATGCGAAGCTTTAACATCAGGAGGAAATTGTTATGAGATCTTTCCTCAAGGGAGAGGGCAGAATAGTTTTAAATTCTTCCAAGATACAAATAGTATCAGGACTCTGGGTAATGCTCTTAGCAGGTTTGGACACAGCGCGCTCCTTGCAGCCTAACTGGTGCTTCACAGCAGCTTTGTAGAATAAACGTCAGCCTGGCTGTGCAAAGGCAAGCAAAACCAAGAGGGACTCGAAATACAGATCTCTTGAAGGTTTTCAATATTATGAGTGGATTTCAATAGCAGTGGCCCGGCTCCGATGCCGCTCTCCGCTCTGGGTTGGTGCGGGGCTGGTGCCACCGAGCACTGCTCGGTGTTTCGGGGCTGGGCCGCGGGTCAAGGTGTGCCTGGGGTTGCTGTCCCTGCACGGTGCTGCAGCTGGAATCTGCCGATGGCTTGGAGGGACTGGTGGCTGTGTTTTGGGAAGGCGGACAGAATACAATCTCATGTAGTTGGGCAGTTCTTGTGCCCGGAGGAGGTACACGCACTCGTTTTTGCCCACTCATCACGGCACAGGCACAAGTAGAGGTCAATAGTACCTGTTAAAATATTGCTTGTCTACTGCTAACGTACTACTCTTGCGTTTATTCCAAAAAAACAAATAACAAAATAGAATTTCTCCTGTGGATGGACCACGCAGTGTGTTCTTAGGATCATTCCAAATGACAGAAGAGGTGTCTCAGCTCTGGTGGTGACGGCTTTCAGTCCGACATGCACACGCGCTCGCTCTCCCAGCCCTTCTCTTTTCTCGCAGTGCTCCGACTGGCAGAAGCCCTTTGTTTTCAGATGTGTTTGTTTATGTGTGTAACCAAAATGGTCATCGAATATGTAAGACAGGTTTTTACGCCTCCTATATAAATATCAAATTTCAGAAAATCAAGAAACATGTAAATATAAGGTATTTGCATGCGTATTGTATATGCATAGATCAAGTGTTTATGAATGTAGGGCATGCACATATAAATTTATATTATGTATGAAATGTTTAAATATGTATGTGTGTGCATGTATTTCATACAAGTAGATACAAAAATGTTATAAAATGGCTGATGTTTATTCTTACATCCTTTGCAGGAAAGATTTCAAGTGAAGAACCCCCCGCACACGTACATCCAGAAGTTGAAGGGCTATCTGGACCCGGCTGTGACCAGGAAGGTGAGGAGCGTCCTGTTTCCTCTCGTCCTCGTTCCTCCACGACGATGGTCCTGGGGTCCCGGTTCCTTCCTGCCTTTGTGTAAAAGGCTCTGTGAAAGCTGAGAAAAGTCTTGGAGACGTAACAAAACGCAGGGACAAGCAAAGAGAAATTGGAAAGCCACAGCGGGTTTTGCAGCTTAGAAAGAGGAACAGATGTTGCAAAGAAAGGGACCATCTGACGTGTGAAACAAATTGTTTTAATAACTTTAGCTTCGATAAATAGTCTGGCAAATTACCACTGAGCTACGCTCTAGGTCTGCCTTTCCACGTGGGCAGTGCTGGTGGCAGGTAAGCTGCAGCTCTGAGTTGTTCTCTGCATTCACGTCAAGGGATTCGGTTCAGCTGGCACGCGTTCACCTCTTGTTTTGGGTCCCATGAGAGAGCCTCATGCATACTTCTGCCTAATATTCATCCAGAATTGTCTGCTAATGACTCACTAAAGACTCAGGCACTCCACCTGGCCTTTCAAAGATGCCTTTGTCAGCTGAGGTGGACACCTGATCGCGGGAGAGCTGCTGGAGCCAAACGCTGTCGTGTAGGTGCGGAGGGGCCCGCCTTGCACCGGTGGTGTTTGCTGGAGGTGGTGCTGTGGCTGTGCACACGAGTGGCTTTCCACAGAGCGTGGCAGCTCTGCCCGGTGCTCAGCAGGTCCCAGGCTGGGGAAACCAGCCCTCTGGGAAGCAACCAACCCCCTGAGAGAGTAAGATGTGTAGGGCTGGGCACAGCATCACGGGAACGTGGGCATCCCCAAGCAAGGCTTCTGCACCAGCAGGGACCTGTGCCTGGTTCTGACCGTTCTGCACCACTCTCCTGGGCTTAGAAATAGCTACCAGGGATCTGAGAAGTGTAAATTTACATCCCTTTCAGAGGACCATCCCTCAACCTTTGGTATTTAACCACTGTGGACATCAGCTCATATCCTGTGCTGATAGTTCTAATAGCCTAAAAAAAAAAAAAAAAACGGCACGCAGAGCCTAGCAGTTCCTGCCATTGACTGCTCCTCTTGTCCTCCACAGTCGCTGCTTTGTGCCGCCCTGCAATTAGCTGAGATGGGTGCCCCGCAGTAAAATACATATCCTGACACAGTGCTTGGAGCCGGGGCCAGCCCGAGGTGCTGCTCCCGCAGACGCAGGCAGCGAGCGCCCACCCCGTGCCGAGCCCTCGTCTGCGGGGCTGCGGTAATGGCTTCCGACAGGGCTTCTCTTGTTGGAGGCTGCGGCGAGGAATAGGAAGCCATTTAGGAGGAAACCTTTAAAATTTCCCCTGAGCTGATTGTAGGTTTCTGTTGTTTGTTTTATTTATTTATTTAAAAAAGTCTGAACAGGGGTCTTTGTGTTTTTCTCCTGCAGGGTTTTGAAATTCGTTTAGCGTTTGGCTTTGCTCTGTGGTTAGTCCCTGGGCACACATTGAAGCCTTTCTTACCCTAATACTACGAAAAGAGTCCCGTGACAAATGACAAAACCCAAGGAGCCTAAAAATAGCTCCATTGAGTTCCTCTCTTTTGTCGCATTATTCTGTATCACCAGCAGCCTTTCCTCAGCCTGGGCTGCGTGTCGGAAAGATTTGCAAATGGGCTCCTGGACGGATGCTCGATGTTGTGGGGAGAGCTCGGATTACCGGAGGTAGGCCTGTGATCCAGGCTGGGTCAGCGTTTTCGCTGATAATAGCCCGCGTGGCCAAGAGAAGGTGGCTCCCAGCGCTGCTTTGAGATGCTAGCTTGGGTTTGTGTCTGGGGCTGTGACAGCTCTTCCCAGGAAAACAGCGACTTTTCATCCGAGCCAAACTTTGGATCAGGAAAATTAAAAGCGTGGAAATTAGACATTGTTAAAGAAATCGCCGTTTGGTGGCTTCTAGGGACCCGTAAAGCACTGAGCCGCTTTATTGCTGTCTGCCGTGGTGGGCTGGGAGCAGGCTGCCTATTTCTGTCATGCCCCCCTGCCCCAGGCTCTCGTCTTTGCCTCCTGCTACATCAATACTTCGCCTTCACTTCCCGAGATGTGGGGCTTTATTGCTGGCAGTTAGATTGTATCAGCTGTCTCCGGAGATGATTTTGTACTCTGAGCTAATTAACCGAGGTCCAGAGAAAGCATAGGTCTGATCTCAACGAGCTGTTTCAAAGGAGAAATGAACAGCGCCGTGTGTCCACCAGGACTTCGCAGCGAGACACCTATTTCAGGCTGCCAGCGGCTTTCTGAGCAGGATTTAGTCTGAGCACCAGCACGCCGCTGCTGCTAACTGGTGACAAAACCCTCGTGAAGAGGCAGCCGATCACCTTCCCGCAGGTCAGCACGGCCAGGTGTCCTTTCTCCTTTCTCCTCCTGCACAGGGACGACACGAAACATCGTCTTCTCTGTACTGCCCGGCATTTCACTCCTGCCATTTCATGGCCTCTTCCCAGCTTCTAACTTTGCAGATACAATTTTGCGTGCATGAAGCACTGAAGCATGCAGATAGTAGCCCATGTGTAGTTCATTAGTGACTCGCACCCGCAAATTTGGTGATTAGACAGAAATTACGGCAGTTTTTTGGTGTGGGTGTAAGGTCACAGAAGTGAGATTAAAACATATGGCCGAGAGTGGCGTCCAAACACTGTGGTTCTCAGCGGAGAGGTTGTTACTAAAACAAAGCTTGTATTGTAAAGAAATGTGTATTTATCTACAGGCCTTTCATTTTCTTAATCCTGGAAACTCAAAATATACATGGGAACAGAAGTTATTTCTCTGAGTTTGTTTTTGTTGACTGCCTGACTGTTGTTGTTGCATTCCTCGGGCTGTAAGAGAGGTTCTCAGTTTGCCCGAATGTTTTATGCATTCAATCTGTGCTCTATGAGATGCTGGCATTTTTAATAGCATCACAGAAGCCTAAGTGTTGTTTTTGCCTTCTCACTCCATCACAGAAATTCAGAAGACGGGTCCAAGAGTCTACTCAAGTACTCCGAGAACTGGAAATTTCCTTGAGAACAAATCACATTGGGTAAGGATTTTTGATGACCTCTGGTCTTAGTAGATTTACATCTGCTGATGATGTCTTTCAGAAAGCATCTCTGCGTGCTAAGCGGTGGTACCATTAAATTGATTGTTAAAGCCTGAAGGGCTCAGGTGAGGGATAGCTGGGCGGCTCAGGAGAAAATTCAGCCTTAATCCTTTCATGATAGGGTTAATCCACATCTCTGTGAAGGCCGTCAAAAGACTGCTGCTCACCCTAAATAGTCAGGGCAAAAGTGAGAATAATTGGGTCTAGAATAGTAATAGCACTGCAGCTATAAAAATATGTATATTAAAACATGCTGCTTTATAGCTTTAACATGATACAGTTCACGAAGCCTGCCTGTAAGTAACATTGCCAGGATTTTGCTTTCACAAAGCAGAAAATTCTTCTCAAATAGCACAAGTAAAAGCATCGCCAGGACTGCAGGTTTTTATTGAACAGGCCGTCTCAGTGCACATTTCTGCCCGTTACTTCTGTCTGCTCCAGGCCTCGGCACGAGAAGCCTCAGTGTGTCGACCAAAAAGGCCTCGTGTAATTGTCAGACTGACATTCACGGCAATAGGTTAACTCTTTTTCAAAAGGAGAAGGCAAAAACGACTGTTAAACGTGCACCTGGGCTGTCAGAGCCGACCCTTGCTGCTATTACTCTTCCACATGTGTGCTGTCTGTGTGCACCTGAAATACTGCCAGAGGCCGGGGTGGGGAAAATAAACAGGAGATGTGCTGGAGGACAGAGGAGAGGACAGGCTCAGCACCTGCCTGGGCACCGTGGAGCACGGAAGCGGAGCTGGGTGGCCGTGCTGCAGGATGCTCTGCGGGGACCCACGGCCCTTGGTGTTTATTAGGCCAAACGTCTAGTTTCTGAGCGGTGCAGGGTGTGCATTGGAGAGGGGGTTTTATGCTTTGAGGTGCAGTGTTTTTCTTGTCCTAGCACTGCAGAAAGGCTCGTTTCAGTACATTTGTAAAGTCCTCTAAATAAACAAAAGACTCTGTTTTTTTCAAAGTCCTCTTTTCCTCAGTAAGAAGAGGTTTTACTCAGCAGTCCCGTCTTTCCTGCAATGGCTGTGTCTTCAGTTTCTGTGAAAAGAATTCCAGTAACTGCACAAAACCACTGAAACGCTCTGATGTCTGGTGATTTTTCCAACAGATGGGTCAGGGAGTTCTTGAACGAAGAAAACAAAGGCCTGGACGTTCTGGTGGAGTACTTGTCGTTCGCGCAGTACGCAGTCACGTAAGTAAGGCTGGCCTCCTACTCGCTGGGCTTGCAGGGCTAAGCAAAACCCCCAGCAGAGGGAAATGCTGATGGGATGCTCGATGAGATGCTGGATGAGATGCTCAGCTTCTCCTGTAGCAGGGCTGCCAGGCTCGGTGCCAGAGCTTGGTCCAGTAGCATGTACCTACTGCAGAGCAGGAGCAGAGAAAATGGTAATGCTAGTCCTAAACGATTGGATTGTAGCATCCTACAGAGGAAAAATAGCCTTTAAGCTTTGTGATTGTTTATCTGTAAGGCTTTACTGATGTTTTTTAGCCTTGGTAGCCTCTGACTGTCTTAGGGTACAGTGCAAAAGCAATTCAAGGAATGTATTGAAACATGCAGACTCCCTTAGAAATAGGTGATTAACGCCCAACCCCAAGGAGTGTAATAGTGCCTGCTGTGTTCAAAGCACCATCCCCGCATTAACGACTGCTCACACAGCTCCTGGCAAGCAAAGTCACCTTTGTTCTTGTGTGTCCGCAGGCTTTCCATTCACTGTATTGTAGCAATAGGTTTCTGTATAAAATTGTATGAAATGAAGTGGTGGGTTACAGATACTGCTGTAGCTGGGAACTCAAGCTGAGTGGAGCTGATGTGTTATTTGTTTGAAAGATGCCTTCAGATGTAGATATTGCCATTGCACGGAGCAAGATTTCTGGTGGAGTCGCAGTTGAATCAATGAAGGAAAATTATATGTTTGAAAATGTTACTAACACTGGAAAAAACTGTGCACAGCAAAAAGATGTCTTTGTATAAAGACTTTGTTCCTAAAATTATACAAATGTACGCAAGTTAGCCTGCTGGGTTTTTTCCCTCTCTAACGTGGTGAACATGAGTAATAACCTCAAAAACTGTAAGGGGAACAAGCAATTTTTGCTTGAAAGAGCAGTACAATGGGCAGCGAATCAGAAATCGGAGAAAACCTATAGTTATTATGGTAATGTATTACATATGCTAGCAGATTAGCGAGGGCCAACAAGGCAGTGTAAATGCTCAGTCACATATTGATGGAGGAAACTGAATTAGTACTTGCCCAGCGTATTGATTTATTGCAGTAGAATGGAGACAGCTTTAAGCATTTTCCCTCTTCCCTTCGAGGCAATGCTGTTCATCTGCAAAGTGGCCAACGTTGTATTTATTTTACACTGAAGCAGAATAATACATAGCTGTTTGATCCCTCTGAAGCCGAGAGCTCGTGTGGTTAGCTTCTCCCTTTGGCAAGGTCCAGATTTGCAGCAATACGTATTTGAAGCTCGCTCTGAATTGCAGCTGAAGGGAAATTAGTTTGCGGTGCTTTCTTCCTTTCTTTCTGTAATCTTTTGGGACCTGCTAAGTCTGCAGATGTTTAACAGGAAGGAAAACGCTATGTGCATCTTTGCTGTCTAACCCAGCTTTGGAATTTCTGTTTCCTTTCAGTTTTGACTTTGAGAGTTTGGAGAACAATGTGGAAAACTCGATGGACAAGTCCAAACCTTGGAGCCGATCTATCGAAGACCTGCACAGAGGCAGCAATTTGCCCTCGCCAGTTGGCAATAGCATCTCCCGCTCTGGCAGGCACTCGACTTTACGGTAAGGCACCGACACAGGCAGTAGCTGACCTACAGGCAGCGAGTGCCCGCGTGAGAAGAGTCAGTGTGGCAGCATGGTTTTCCAATTAGGCTGTTTTTCATCTTCCCTCGTTTCACGGTATAGGCTCGACACAGATAGGAAACGTGTCATTGCACTGACGGTTTTGAGGTGGAAAGAAGTGCTAAGCTAGTAACACGGGGCAGCATCTCACAGCAATTGAGGAAATGAAATGAATAAGGCTGCCTCCGTTTCCAATGGCAGAATGATCTAAGGGTGCGTGATACGTTTCCGTCAGGTACAGTGTGACTTGCACAGAGGAAGCAATTACTCTTCTCCAAAGAGTATCTCAGGATTTCCATGGACCCAGCCAGGCTGGAGCTGTGGTCTGGTGTCTCATCCAAAAAGGTCTCGTCTAGCAGCGCATCCCGTCCATTCTGCTACGAACAAGATTTATTTTTTAAAGGCCACTTCCATGCTTCAAACCTGATGGTAATTTGAGCACCACCCCAGGCTTTACGATGAAGTCTCTCTTGCCAAATACTGGTTGTTTTTTTAAGTCTGTGGAAAAGGCAGGATCCCTTCCCAAGAGTGTCAGTCAGCTCTGTTACAGGACCTTGCATTCCTGCGACCCTTCACTATTACAGAGCATACTGAAGAACATCTTTGGGCTAGCAGTACAGTTACTCGGGCACAGCTCAGAGTGCTGAAGGGGATTGACTCTACACGTTTTGAGTCTTCTGGGCTTTTGTAGAGCTTTGTAACACGGTGCTGTGAGCATAAAGGAGTCCTACAGAGAAGGAAGCAGTGAGGACCTGCAGATTTTTTCTGTGTCTTCCAGTCGAGGTTCAGTTCTGGTTTGTCACTCATTGCTAATGTTGGCTTTTTAGTTCCCGTTCAGTGGCTGCCCTCCACCTACAGCCTGAGTGGTGGCGGGTGTGAGATCTGGAATATATCAAAGGCATCAGGGAGAAAGTGGAGAGGAGGAGGCAGACACACAGCTCTGGCAAAGAGATACAGGCTGTGGAGTGCAGCAAAATCACTTGACTAGGTTTTTTTTCTGATGTTGCAAAGGTGATTTCAGTGTTTGTGGTGTGTTCTTCGATTTCTGCCTACTTCAACAGAGAAGGCAGGGTCTTGTGTTTGGGGGAGGATGTCTGATCCCGCTGTCTGTCTTTGAGAGGCATGTCTGTGATCGGTTATTCCAGAAATGCGTTAAGTCAGGTATACATTACATGTCTCTTAATTTTTTTCTCTTCATTTCCTTCCATCCTTTTTCTTTTTTTTCATATCCCCCTCTCATCTTTTTATTTTCCATTTCAACGTCTCCTTCCCCACATCCCCCTTTTCCCTCCCTCTTTCAAATGTTCTTCCCCCATTCTCTCTTCTGCATCCTTGCCTCCTCTGCCCTCCCCCACCCCTCACGCACCATCAGATTGGTTTCTCTGCCCGAGCAACTTCAGTTCAAACGCCGCCAGAGCTGCTTTTCACCCTCCTGCCTCTGGAGCGGCTTCACTTTGCGCTCTGCTGATGAGGCTTCGAGCCGGAAAACCTCGTAAGTGCCAGGAGTGAGGGCGCACGCAGCACGGGCTGTGCCGCGCATGGGCGCCGCTCCCATGCCCTATAATCTGAGAATCACACATCTTGGTGAGCCACCGCCTGAGCCTCGCTGGGGGATTTCGGCCTCCGACATGTGTGGTTATCGCATTATAACTCCAAAGCGTAGTTTGCTTCCGTAGAGCGGGGTTTTCTAGAAAAGGCTGAAACGCGTTTTGCTTTGACACAAGGCATTAGTTTTCTTTACCATACTGCAAAAAGCATGATTAGTTTCCTACTTGAGACACCAAGCCTTAGCCATTATCCATGTTGATTAACCTTTTAAGTAGAAATACTTAGGAGAAGAGGAGGCTCAGGGGCGACCTTATTGCTCTCTACAGATACCTCAAAGGAGGCTGTAGCGAGGTGGGGGTTGGTCTGTTCTCCCACGTGCCTGGTGACAGGACGAGGGGGAATGGGCTTAAGTTGTGCCAGGGGATTTTTAGGTTAGATGTTAGGAAGAACTTCTTTACCGAAAGGGTTGTTAGGCACTGGAACAGGCTGCCCAGGGAGGTGGTGGAGTCACCATCCCTGGAAGTCTTTAAAAGAGGTTTAGATGTAGAGCTTAGGGATATGGTTTAGTGGGGACTGGTAGGGTTAGGTTAGAGGTTGGACTCGATGATCTTGAGGTCTCTTCCAACCTATAGATTCTGTGATTCTGTGATTCTGTGATACTTAAGAGTAGAAATACTAAGAGTAAACCAAGAGCATTGGTTTATTACTCTTAGAGCTGAAGGAAGTTTGATGTGAGTGAAGGCTGCTGAGTTCACTTACCCGTACCCATGTCCAAGATGGGCGCAGCAGTGTCACCTGGCACAGCGTGTGTCTGCCATGAGCTCCGCCACCAGACCAGGACCCTTGGGCAGGAGCTCGGGGACAGGATCAGCATCTTTGATGTGTTCTGGAATGAGCATTTTTTCGGTAGATGGGGACGGTGTGGATTAAGAACAGTGAAAGGTAAAAGGAGATGGGAAGTTTTAAGACTTGTTTTTTGATTCATTTTCAATTACTTAGTAAATATTGGTCAACTGAAATGGAATCTTCTCCTGAGAACTAAGCAGGGCCTCCACAGGAGGATGAGCAGGACTGCATTAGTCGAAGTCAGCAAGGTTCTGCCCCGTGCTGGGTGGGCAGCGTGCCTGAGGCGTGGAGGGAGACCCAGGTCCCAGGTTCTTCTCTGTGGAAGCTCCTCTCCTGTCCTTGTTGACAGCCCACGTACAGGGAGAGAGGGGAGGAAGGGGGCCTCCCTCTGGGATGAAAAGGGAAGAGTCTGACAATCGCAACAAGGGAATGTGAGATTCAGGAACTAGCCTCGTCCCTGCCATGCCAGTATGAAAAATGAGAACGTGCTTGGCCTGGATTCCCGTTTATTAAACAGCGAGGTCTGGGGAGATTTCTCCCAAGCTAAGCTAACCGCAGGTCAGGTGCTGTGCTTTGCTCTTACCTGCAATCTCATCTGTAGTCTCCTGTACGTACAGAAAGCCGAGTGGATCCCCGCCTGCAGAGGCAGGAGCACGGGATGGGGCAGAGCGGGGCTGGTGGCACTGCGGTGGCTGTCACCCTCGAGGCATCTGCTTTCTCCCTTTCCTCTTTCCCCGCCCTTTGCCTCTTTGAGCGTCTTTTGGGGGTTTCATTTCCATGTGCAACACCTCCCCCAGTGAAACCCTGACGTTTCTCTTGGACAGGCGGGGGGTTCCTGCCAGCTTTCACACCTGGCTTCCTCGTTTTTGGTGCCTGGCTGGCAGCGTCACCCTGCCGGCTCGCCAGCCCGGCCTCAGGGGTCAGCCGCCACCACCCTCAGGGCCCTGCAGCTGGCGTGCACTGGAGGCATTACACTGCAGCAGCGGGGCTAGGAGATAAGGAGATAAGCACAGAGTAACCCTGGGAAGCCCTGGCAGGGCGATGAACCCCCACGCTTGCAAACGACTCAGCCCCATCGCGGCGAGCAGCCAGCACTGGGTGCCCCTCCGCGAAGCCTTCCCGGCCGGTGCCGCGGGCACGGAGGCTTTCAGTGCTTCCCTCCGCGTGGCTGAGGCTCTCCGTTTGCACGCTGTAACTTTACTCGACTTCCTGGAGCTCTTTTTAGCAGTGCTAGACCTTGCCAATTCCCCGCTCGGAGCTGTTTCCGTGGCAACTGAGATTTTTTTTAAGGAGAGGCACGGGGATTTGGGAGGCAAGCACCAAAATGGGGGTAGAAGGATAAAAACGGGGATGAATCTTTGGGGATTTTATTGCTGCTCTTTATTTTTTTTCTGAAAATGGCATCGCTTACACGTGAGAGTCAGACCCTCCTTTCGGATAAATATTCATAATGACTTCGGAGTGTCCCAGGCCATTAGCAATCCCCTTTCTTCTGAGCCCTAATCCTTCAGTTTTTTATGCGGATTGAACTCGGAAACTTATTTTTGTTTCCAGAATCTGCAGAGTTGGTAGTGAGACAGCAACGCAGACAGACGTATCGTAAGCTGTAAATGGGCTTTAAATGCCTGCAGAAATTGGACGCCGCTCTGGCACTGCTGCTCGTGCTACGGCGATGCCACGCGGACTGCGCCGCTCGCACTTCCACGCTTCGGGGAGCAGCTGGCGTTGCCACCACGCGTTTTGCCAGGCGCTCCCTGACTTAGCAGAGCATGTTTGCAGAGCAGTCGGCTGCCCCTCCTGGGATTTTCTGCTTTTCTTGACCGGGAGACCTGAAGGTCTCGGCGCTCGTTCCCGTGCTTGAAGGCAGGTGGGAGGCGTCGGCGTGGCCGCGCTCAGCGCTCCCCGGGGTGCTCTCATAGCCACAGCCCTGCACTGGCTGCGCAGCCTGCGAGAGGGGAAGAAGAGTCGGAGAAGACCAAACCAGACTGTTACAATTTCTTTTCTCCCCTTTTTTTAAAGCAGCAAAGGTCTCTTCAGCATGATGGATTAATAATCTTCTCAGATTTTTTTTGAGAAGAAGACAAAAACTAGAGGCCCAAAGCGATTTATTCTCTTTACACGTGCAGCTCAAAACCAGCTTCGTTGCCCTTGTTTGAAATGCCAGAAAATAAACAGCTCCGTTGCGCCCAGGCGGATATTTTGCCCTTGCATGGGCAGAGGAACTGAGTACACCTCCATCGCTCCCGTCCTTGTGCCTTCCTCTGCGGAGGCTGCAAGTTCCAGGGCCCGCGGAGAAATGCAAAGCTGGTAGGAAATTTCTCCCCCTTCAAAGTCCCTTTCTGCCATCAGAGCAATGTTTGAAATGCAAACGCCACCTCCTCCGAAGCACCAGAATCCCAGTGGGAACCAGGAGTCCCAGCGCATGCAGAGCTGGGAGGGCAGCCGGGAGCCACCCGGGGCCTTCCTCTGCCCTCACTGCTCCCAGCGGGACACACGAGGGCGGAATGCTCTTCGGCAGATCAAGGATAAACATGGTAAGAGAAAGCAGCTGTAAGCTGGGTTTGTTATTAATGCTCTGCGTTGGAAGCCTGAACCTCTGGATCGGGCACATGTCCTCGTTCTGAGCGTGGAAGCCCTCCCTCGAGGCTGGTGCTTTGAGTTATGTGCTTGTTCACCAGGGTGGAAAGGGTTTTTACCTACTTTGAGTTCCCCAGCTCATCGCATAAGTGTTTTAATTAGCCATCTGTGGGTCTTTGGTATCTAAGGCCTCTTACGTGGTGCCCTGTCATGAAAACGATGACCGAATTATTCCTGAACAGAGAGGTACTTCCCCGAGACCTAGGCAGGAAAGAGCCCTGAGCTGTACGTCTGAGCACAGGGTTGGGTGGTGCTGGATTCGCCACGTGGTCGCAGTGTCACGGCTTGGGAAGGCTGGATGGGTCGCACACACGTCCCCAGCTGCCAGCCCGAGAGCACGGAGGTGGGGAGGCTCGCTCAGCACGGCTGCCAGCCCGTCCCGGCTGTAGGAGAGCACGGCGAGCTGCAGGAGCCTGCACGTGGCCAGGCTTTCTGTTTCTTCTCTTTTTTTCAGGAGTAAGGTTTTATGGTTCTTCTTTGAAGGAGGGGCAAAGGAAATAAAAGAGGAGCCATCTGAATTGAATTACTAGTATAAATACACGCTCGGTGACACAATCCCTGACCTGCAGCAGACAGGAAATCAAAACCAACAGTTCACCCAGATGCTCGCATCAGCCTAATGGTTAGTAACAAGAAGTGACACAAAGGCAAACGAAGATCGTCCACCCTGGTTTGGCTCATGTCGGGTAAAGAGAGGTGTCGGAGCTACCGCCAGGCTGCCCTGCCTTTAGGAAGCAAAGAACCAGCATCGGGGGCTGCTGCAATTGCCACTATTGCAGGGAAGGCATCTCGATCCTTACTTGCGGTGCGCGGAGTCGCTGTGGAAGAGTTCCTGTACCAAAAATCCTCATCGATTCTTGGCACTCACGTCTGCGCGAAGAAATTTGCATCTGTTGAAGGGAACCTCTCTAAATCTAGGGCAGAATCCCATCTGTGCGGGGAATATTTTCTCTGCACTGCAGCTCCCGAGTGCGTTTTCTGTACCGGTTTCTCAGCAGACCGCCGTGGGCAGAGCCCAGAGCCGCAGGGCGCGCGCTGCACACGTCGCCCATCTCGTCGCCGACGGGGGCTGTGCGAGGTCTTCATCCTTTACGAGCTTAAGGAGCCTCGTCCCCGTTTGTCAGAGCTGACAAAACTCTACGGATGCGTAAAGGCATCCTGAAGTCGGAGGAGTCGATGCACCAGACCATGCACCAGACACCGAGGAAGCTTTTTTCTCCTCTCAGCGGCGTGATACAGATCTAATTGCTCTGCTTATTAAAATTTAAATGGAGATAATGTATGCAGTCTTCGGTAGTTCAGAGCCGAGATAAGTCATTATAGGAAGGATCTGCCTATGACTAGAAGTGGCTTTTAAATCTTGTCACTGCAGTGCTTTTCGTTCTTAGTGAAATGCGTACGGAGATGTGCCGGCACGGCGTGTTTCCGTGCTCTCCCGCCAGCGCTGGCGGCGTTTCACACCTCCCATTTCAGACTGGGCATGGGCTCCAAATGAAACGTGGTCTTGCTTTTCTTTTGTCGCAGGAAGGGGTGCCCCCCTTTTCCTACTGTTCAGGGCAAATGCATGGCCTAGGCAAGCACAGAAAAAGCTGCCTATTTACGTCTGCTGTTTTCCAGGCAAGTCAGGGATTGCCACCTGGACCCGGGGGCTGGGCTCTGCCCGTCCCAGGCTCCTCAGAGGAAAGGTGTAATTTCATCTGCATCACTTCTGCACATCCTCTCGGTGTGTGGGTTGAAGGGAATACCCCGTCACTTTGGAGGGAAAAGAGCTGCCCTAGGTTTTTCCCCGCCGGTTCTGGGAAAGCGTTTTGTTGCCGGGGAGGTCCGGAGGGAAGGGCTGGGAGGCGTGCGAGCACAGGAGCTGTCGGTGGGACTGCTGGCACGGCCGCAGAGCCCTGCAGCACCCAGCTGGGGCTCCTTGCCCACCCGTGGGGCCACCACGAGCAGCAGACAAGGAGCCCAGGCACCCGGGGCGAGGTGCAGAGCCCGATGAACATCCTGCTGGCAGCTTGCGGTGAGCCGGGCGGTGTCAGGGCCTTCCCTGACAGAGGAGGGAGTGAACAACAGGTTAAAACTGGAGCCAGTGGAGTTTTGCTTACCAAATGCGAAGCTGCCCACGTCTTGCCTGTGCTCGTCCTGTATCCTCAGCTTTCTGCCTCCCCTGCGCTCCCTGTTGGGGTCCGCTCCCCGAAACTCGCTGCGAGTACGCCGAGCGCTCCCCGTGGCTCGGCACAACTGGGTCAGGTTTCCTGCAGGCCTGAGATCGTTCTGGAGTGCCCGCCAGCTGGTTTATGCATTCATATGCAAAAAAAAGCCGTTTGACTGAATTCTGCTTTGAATTTTGGGGTTTCTTTCATCTCGGCGCTCCTGGGAAATGAAAGCAGAGTGCAGGCACCGCTGCGGCCGGGCACAGCGGCTGGGCACCGCGCCGGAGCTCCTCTCCCATAGTCTGTTCCTACTTGTTCCTGTATTTATGAGTATTCTTTACTGCTGTTAATAACGAGGTTAATCATTGATTTTAAAAGCCACACCTTTTTTTTAAACAAAACGAGTAGCGTGGATTAGACAAGGGAACGCTGGGCGGAATTGGCAGGGCAGAGGGCAGTCTCCCAGATGCACCCAAAACGTGTCGAGGAAAGAAGGTGAGAGGGGAGCAGCGGGGTGATCACTCTGAAGCCACACCTGGTCCTCCCTGGTGCTGGCCGGGAGCAGAGCTTCGTGCGGGGCGTACCAGACACCCCGGGGTGTTCCTCCTGTGATCTAGATTACCTCCAGCGGTCTAGATTTAATCACCCTAATACAAGGATGGTTATCCATCATCCCATCCGGGCTTAATGCTTCTCGAGGGGTTTTTCCTTTCTGAGTGCTTTTGGAGCAGTGATGCTGACGAGCTCTGGTTCTCGGCGCTCTCACCCCGTCGCCTGCTGGCTGCGTTTGATGGCTCTCAGTCCCCGTGTTACAGGAAACATCGAGGGCTCCTTCCCGTCACTCCCTCCCCGCCGGCGCTGATGCAGTTCTCGCTTGGCCCTCGCAGGCCTCTCCCTGGAAGCTGTCCCCGCCGTAGCTCACTGCTCGGGATGTCACGGTCCTGAAGCTCTTCCCACTGCATCGTTGTCGCATATCAAACACAAGAGGAGCCCCCCCGAGAATGTTGTCCGGGTGCAGAGGTGGTGTTGGCAAGGGTGAGGCCAGCTGCAGTTGTCTCAGGTAGCCTTGCTCTTACTAATGGCCGTGTTTACTCCAGCAGCCAAATTTCATCTACAAATTGCATTTTTTTCCCCCAGTGGGGCTGCTCGTAGCATAGCAGATGTCAGAATTCACAAACCTCTTAATGGCGTGTGCGTCAGGGTGGTTTCCTTTCTGCCTTTCTTTCGGCAGATTTTTATGCTTTCTCCCTTGGCTTCCAGGCCTGAGTGCGGTAGTCTGAGATGCAGAATGATCGCTGGGGGGGTTTTGCCAGCCCCGCAGCCTGCCAGCTGCTGCCCCTCCTGCTCTGTGACCGCAGAGGCCAGGATGTCTTGGTGCCACCTCGCCCCTCCAGGCCACTGGGCCGGGGCTGGGGACATGCGGGACAAGCCTCAGGCTCTGTCACTTTGCTCCTGCTCCACTTCAGCACCCATTATATCAATCTATCTCAATATAATTATATATTATTATTAGTGCCTTGCTGTCGGAAGGGTTTCTGGCCCATCGCCGTGGTCTCGGTGTTTATTCAGTGCCGTGTATGGCTGCAAGAACATACATGTATTTCACATGGCAGCCGTCTCCTCGGCTCCGGTTTCCCGTGCTCGGCTCCCACAGCATGTTTGGCCTTAAAGAAAACAAGCAGGGTCTCAGGAAGAGCTGAAATGTGGTTTTCATTTACCGTGCCGTAGAAATGACAGATTGAAAGGTTTCCCGTTGTGTTTATTCCGTGCACTTATTTAACAGAAGTCAAGGTTGATTTACCAGTTAGGGGTTACAATTAAAATCACGAATGCCTGAGTGCTGCGGAAAGTTCCTAAAGGCTGCCTTTGCCTCGGATGGTTTGGAGGGCTTGCAGAAAGCTCAGCTGCAGAGTAGAAGAGAGGCACCATTCTTAAACGAAATGCAACCGAAATTAATACGTTTGCTGATGCCTACAAACGTTCACTCTCATTAAAAATCTGTGCCTGCACCGGCAGAGCATACACGGAAAAACCACGGGATGCCTCTGCCGTGGTCGAGCTGTGTGGATGAGGGCCTGCAGGTCCCGCTCCCTCTGCTCCCGTCGGTACCTGGTGCTGCTCAGGTCCTTCAGGGCCTGTTAGCCTTGTGCCTGGGCTTCCTGTGCTGCTAAATAAACAGCCCCTGGCCTCGTTTCTGCTTTATTTGCATGCGCACTGTCAGGTGGCCGCACGCTCTGCAGAGCTGCAAACTGTGTGCGTCCTCACCAAGCGGAGGGATGTTTCCGTTCCTTCCTCCTGCCCGCCTGCCGTAGTCTTGTGACTGATGAAAGCTGTTTTTGTTTGCAGGTACAACACCTTGCCAAGCCGAAGAACGCTAAAAAATTCCAGATTAGTCAGTAAAAAAGACGACGTTCACGTCTGCATCATGTGTTTACGTGCCATAATGAACTACCAGGTACTTCCCTGTTCATTCCTGTGGACCACACCACTTTTTGTTGTTGGGAGGGAAAGGCTGGTGGTGAACGATGAAGGTAAAGCTGCCGGGAAGGTTTAAATGCTTATTTGTTCCTAGACAGCGTAGCTGGGAAGCTGTGTACAACACAGCCCTTGTCCAGCTGGCACACGGGAAGGCACACGGATGAGGGCACACACACGGTGGGCCAGGTCCTGCTTGCAGCGGTGGGCTTCCTTCTTCGCACTAACCCATTAGACTTGCAGCTGCAGGACTGAAATTACAGTTTGTCTCAGAATTTAATGCTAACAAGAGAATTTTTAGAAGAATTCAAGTTAGACAAGATTTCCCTTAGTCACGTGCTTACGTGCAAGGCTGCTGGAGTAACAGCAAGTCGAAGAATGAACCGGACCAGAGCTGGGTTGTGCTGCAGGAGCAGCTCTTGGACCCCTTTTTGCTGGCTGCCGTGGCCAAACCGAGTACCTCCGACGTGTGGTGACAGAGCCGTGGTTAGTCACAGTGCGAGATGGAAATGTGCTGACTGACTTGATAAAACTCAGCAGTGTTTTATTTGGCGTACAGCGTTGTGAGAGGCTGCCAGATCTGGTCAGAGATACGTAATTTGTTGGGTTTTTAAAATAATAACTTCAGTTTCGAAGCTGAGACGATATTTTCCCCTTCTCTTTTCAGTACGGATTCAATATGGTCATGTCGCATCCACATGCTGTCAATGAAATTGCACTAAGTTTGAACAACAAGAATCCCAGGTAGGCTGTGCTTGCTATCAGGGAATTTAAGGAGCAGGTAAGTGAAGAGTACGTGGAAGGGGGTTTTCATAGGTATATTTATGTGCAAACCTGTAGCAAAAATCAGACTTCACTCTGAATCACGTTCGGTCTGAATTATGGTGGGAATCGGTGAGCAGTATCCATCGGCAGCAGCTCCGTTGGTTTCAGAAGCTGCTGACTCTTCAGCTGTATCTCTGCTGCTTGAGCTCCTCAACCACGGCACAGTGCAAAGAAGACCCTGCTGATCACGGGCAGCTCCGCATGGGATTTTCCTGAAGAAACTTAAGTTTTCTTCAATAAACTTTCTCAGAGGGGTCCTCAGGTTTGAGCCTCTTCCAGAGAGGGTTTTGTTCTTGTGCTGCCCCTGTACAGCTCCTGACTCAGCCTCGGGTGTCTCTTCAACCGCGGCCCCAGTTTTGTAATCATGTCAGCAGAACTAATTGCTGCAGGGCCGTGTCCCCTCTTCTCCCCGCACACTGGTGGCCCTGGTAGCTGCTTCCAGCAAGGCCGGGGGCTGCAGACCTCTTGCATGTCTAATGAAACCAGATCTGACGTACTGATGTTTGCAAGGAGAGGAAGAACTAGGGGATGTGACAGAACTAAACAGCACCGTACGGAGGGAGCGCCTTTGCAGTGAGGCTGGCCGCTTGCCTTGCAGTGCAGCCTTGAAATTTTGTCCTGATGGAAGTAGGTGCTTCCTCACTTCTGTTTAGGCTTAAATCAGCAAGCCTGGGCACAGCGTAAATGGGAAGGATATGGGAAATTTATTGTTTTTATATTTTTTTTTGTGTCTTGAGCTTGGAAATCAGGTGATGAAGAGACAACTTAAACTTTTGTTTCTGAAAGAGGGGGGTTGTTTAGATTCCTGATTATTAAAAAAAATGCATTTAAGTGTGGCTAAAACACTAGGAAGACAATTTAACGTTACGCTGTTCAAAACCTAATCACTTTTTGTTTTAGCCCCACCATGATTTTTGAAGAAGCCTGAGTTTTGAGTGCTTAGGGCTGGCTGAGATGTGCACAAAGGGAAGCAGCAGCTCTGAGACGCGCTGGAGCGTTGACCCCAACCACACTGCAGAGCTAAGTGCCACCAGAGCTGGCAGGCCAGGGGGAGGATGAATGCAGGGAGCAGTCATAGGCTCCGTCTCTTCTGTGTGTGCCCAAACGAGAGATGCCAACACAGTGGCACTGCCCTCTGCCTGTCCCCACGCCAGCCGCAAATGTGCCGGCAGCAGGCGGGTGAGGGCTCCAGGTGCCTTGGAGACCTTGGTGCCCTCCCAGCCACGCTGTGCACGCTCATCTCCGTGCCCTTCCCCTGCACACGCAGCTCACGGCCTGCCCTTGCAGGGGGTATTACCGATGAGCCATAGTGAGAGCTCCTTGAGCCTGTCTGAAAGAGCTTGGGTTTTCTTCTTGTGGCAGGAAAAAAAATGATGAGTAAGGATTGAAAGTGATCCATATAAAATTTCCTGGGAAAGTGAACATTTTATCTGGTTTCCAAAGATAACCTTGACACTTTGAAAGCCAAAAGGTATTTCTTTTTTCTGTAACATCTGGTTTGAGTCAGTGCTTAAGCATGAGACTAATTTCATATGTGTCTGCATGATTTTAATATCTGCTCATAGCTCATCTGGCCATAAAGTCCGGTTGGTGCTTTTGCCTTATGTGAACCCTGTAAGAAAGCACTGGGGCTTCTTTATATTGGAGCTACAGCGAGTCTGTTGCATGCTTTTCTTTCAGTAATCGGATGTCTTCTCCCCCTCGTTACTATGCCTGTGTTGGCACTGCTGTCAGTCAGTTGCCCAGATTTCTGATTCGAGAGGGGAGAGATGTACTGAGGCATCCTCTGCTCCCTTCAGTGTGCCACAGCCTACTTCTGGGGGGGGCTACGAATAACACAACTTGTCCCAGAGAATAATTCAGATCTGTATGGGGAAATACAGATGTGAGTTAAAAGCACGTTCACCAAGAAGTGGGCTCGGGGAGCGGGCTGCTCTGCGGTGCAGGCAGCTGGCTCCTGGCCGGTGCGCGGTGATCCTGCTGTGCCCAGCTGCCTCCTCGCCCCGGTTGTGCAGGCGAGCTTCTGGGAGGGCCAGCTGTGGAAGGCTGCCATGCTCTGCCTTTCCCGGATTGATGTTCTGCCGTGGGTTTGCTTGGATTTCCACAAGTGCAATTTGTGATTTAAATTTTTGCATGTTTTGAGAAGCGTTAAACTGGGGGAGAGCTGCATGATCCGGGAGACTCAAAGCACCCTGGATCAGCCGATGCTCAGCATTATGCATCCTGCAGGTTTACTCCTTTCAAGAGACTGAATGCAAACTACTGGATGCAAACGACTTCTCCCAGCGTCTGCACATCATTTGGCAAACAGGTAGAAGGTGCTCAGCACATGCTTGTCATTGACTGCCACCGTTTCGTTTCTTCGCAGGACAAAGGCCCTCGTCTTAGAACTCCTAGCCGCTGTTTGTCTCGTCAGAGGAGGGCATGAAATCATTTTGTCTGCGTTTGATAACTTCAAGGAGGTACGTTTTTCTGCTTTATCAGGGCTTGATGTGCATATCTGTAGCTCTCTGTGTGTTAGCTAGAGCTTTCTCACTCATCTGAATTTCTTAGACCGAGGAGTTTCCATTAACTGTAGATTTTCCAAAAATCACTTTGAACTGCGTAGACAGCAGTGGTCGCGCCATTGCTTTGTGCACTTTTGTGTAAAAGAGCTGAAATCCCAACACGGTGAATCCAGTCTGCGAATTGCTCCCTTTGCCTTTTGGTCAGTTGAGCTGTGCCTCTGAAGGGGAGGGCTGCTGGAGATTTGGAGAGCTTTACTCCAGCTCCTCTGTTTCTGAACGCTTTTGTACGTTCTTAGATGAAATAACCAGGAATTGTGGATTAGAGCTCCCATTTCCAGAGCCATTTACACGAGCCTTTGAAATGCAAAATTCCTGGTTTTACTATCAGCAAGGATTTTATTTGTGCAGGAATTACAAAACCAAGCCTCTGTGATAAAACCCTGACTCTGCTGAAATTAAGACGAGTATTCTGGTTTGCTCAACTGGGGCAAAACCATCATTGCTGTGTGTGTGCTGAAGCGTAGCACGTTTGCATACGGTGGTTAATAATGGGACTGGAGAACTTGGTGTGAGCGTTCAGAATTACCGGTGTGGGAATCAAGCACAAGAAAGCTGCTGTTCTCGTTTATTTTGAATATTGGGTATATGTGTGGATGTATTATCAAAGAAAAAAATGAATCTAGTCTTACCAGCTCAAAAATTGTTAAACTTGATGAGTCCCAGCTGGCCTGTGTACAAACACGTAGCAGGTTTGAGCTGAATGCCGCTGGTGCTGTGAGCGGGTTAATGCAGGTGATCGGCGAGCCGAGTTGTTAGGTTTTGTACTTTTTGTGTTTTGGGAATTATTTCTGGTGGGGAGATGCCGATCTCTGATTTACATCCGCTGTAAACATTTGCATGTTGTGGAGCTCGACCGTGCTGTAGTGCTGAGGTTCCTGCCGGTGTACAGGGCCGGAGCAAAAGGATTGAAGTCGTCTCCAGTGTGGTCCTCTTGTGGAAACCTCGGGCGTGCAAGACCAGGCCTGTCCGACATGCGAGCCTTGCTGTGTATTGCCTAAGAACAGAGCTGCTGAGAACGGTGTGGCCGCTGGCGAGGCTTCACCTGGGGTGCAGCTAAATTCGGGCTGAGATGATTTTGTGACCGTGGAGAAAGCCGTACTTTTGGGTTACACCAACAAAACGGGGCTTTGTGAAACGAGGGAACGATGGAGGAGAATGCAAATGAGATTGTTGTGAGAACACTTGTGTAGTATCTGGGAAGCGCTTTAAATAGGAGCAGCACTACACACGTGAAAGCGCAGCGTTAATATTCCAGGCTTAAATTCTCCGTGGCTTCTTACTGCCCTGTTAGAGAAGAAACCTGACTCGTTGGGGAGGGCAGCATGAGGGATCCCGGATAAGCCTGGCAAACGACTAGCAGAAATGCCACTCGTCGGGATGCTCTGTGGGGCTCACAGAGCAGGCCCAGTGCATGTCACAGGGAGGGGTGGGCGAAGTCCCTTCTGCTCCTTCTCCTTCCTCTATCCACAGTAAAGCTTTTGCTCCTTCCTTTCCTTCCACGTACGCTCTCCTCTTTTTCCTCCTGCTGACACTCAGAAATGGTTACGTAGCCCCATCAGTTTGCCTTCGTTACGTGTTTATTCCTCTGCTCTTTGTGCTGGCTGAAGCCATCTCTCTGTGGACCTGCTGGGTGTTGCGGGTGAGGCGGGTGTGCGAGGAGAGGAATTTCACCTAATTGCTGCCTTCAGCCTCTCTGTTAATCCAGTTATCCTGCTTGTTCTTGCTCCGTACTGTTGTTTTCCACTTTCCTCCTGGGCAACTTTTGGTAATGGTTTCAAGCCTTTCTGTTTATAATTCACCCAGCTGGTATATGAGAAACCTCACAGTTAGCGACATGCAAAGCGTCCGGGGTTAAACTTCTAGCAGGATACTTCCACTTCACATCACTGGGAGCTCAGGAATATTTGTGTGGCTTCTCCAAGCACGCATGGCAGGGCTGCCTCAGCTTCCCTGTGGTTCTCTCATCAGACACAGCATACATATTTAGGACAGATTAGACTTGTTGAACTAGATCTCTGCCACCCTATCTCCTTGCCATAAAATAACTTCAAAAGAAACCTGAACTCCCGTCTTATGCTCTCCCTGTAATAAAGTCAGTAGAGAAAACAGGATGTTTCGGACCAAATTCTGCTCTCATTTGCATCGGGGCGAACATCAAATATTTCATTAGGCTTTGAGCTTTGCTCTGATGTAAATGAGAACAGGATTTGGCTCTCAGGGTTTGCCTGAGCTGGAAAACCACAGCTGATCTGAATCTTGTCAAGAATTCTTCTTGAAAATGGCTTTTCACTTGAGAACGCTTTTACAGGCCAGCTTTTTCTGGCTGAGGTCGGGATTTTCAAACGGACACTTGGTTTTCTTAGGGTGTCTCTTGAAAATTATTCTTGCTTGCTCCCTTCACCTGCAGTCCTCAGGTCCCGTGCACAGGCCGCTTCCCCCTGCAGCAGGCTCAGCACTGCCGTGGCAGCCGGGGCCCCGTGCTGCCTTTTCAGCAAATAATTAGGGTGATGTTGAGCGGGGTCGCTTCTGCAAACGGAAACACAGGGGTGTCCTCAGGCCACCAAGAGCGTGCAGCAACCCAGGAGCTGGAGGAGGAACTGAATCTAGCAGAACTCTACGGGGAAAAACCCAGACCTGCTGTTACTGCCAGGAGACGGAGAGCAGCGAGGGAAGGGGCAGCAGGGCTGGGGGCACGGAGAGGCAGGTTTTTGTGCGAGGTGAGGAAGCCAGGCCAGTGCAGGCGCTGGGCGAATCGTTCCCAGTTCCCAGGCCAAATGTAGCTCATCCCTTTTTAGGTCTCAGTCTGGACAAATGGGAAGGAAAGTTAAAACGGGCTCGGTCTCTACGAACAGAAAGTGGCTCCGGGTGTGCTCGGGGCCACTCGCGCTCTGCGTGTGCAAAGCTTCCTTTTTCTGTAGGATGCTTGGCCGAATTCTGCTGCACGTCGGGGAAATAACGGGGAGTTCCTGTGCCACACGAAACCCACGTGGATAGCCAGGGGCGTTTGCTGTCTCCTTATCTGTCTGATAGCTCCTGGCCCGCTGCCGGTTCTGTTCGCAGCCACCTCTTATTCCCAGCACCTCGTGCTGAAGGAGAATGCTGTCTGAAAGGGGCAATGGCAGCTCTGGCTGGACGAGCTATTCAGCGCTGCCCCGACCCCTGCATTTACCCACTTGCAACCGGGCTTCCTTAGCAATATTCCCAGGTCCTTTGTGCTTGTTTCCATGGATTTGTGAGAACTGGCTACCCCGTTTTATCCGAGTTGCCTGGGATTTGTGTTACAGGATGAGCAAACGCGCTTCAGCGGAATGCCAGGGGGAGAAAATGAGAGTAAAGTTAGCCTCCAGGCAACTCGGTGGGAGCTGCGGGGGTCACAGAGCAGGTGCTAGGAGCCTGTGCCCCACTTAAATCAAAGCAGGTGGAGTGCACCGTTGGAAAACAAGATATATTTTCCCAGTGCTTCTTCAGAGTAGTTAATTCATTTTAATAGTGTGATTCTGTGTGTATATACAGAGAATTAAGCTGCTGCATTTTACTGCCAACAGTAAACCCTTTGTTTTCCTATTGTTTCATGGCATAGTGCTTCTTGAAGCAGGCGTGCTGCTCTGGGTTCACAGAGGCGGCGGCGCACTGGGATTCGGGCGCCTCGTTGTCCCGGTGAGTCTGTGCGTGGCCGTCAGGGGCCGTGGGAGCCAACACGGTGCCCGTGTGCTGCTTCTCACGCGCATTTCACTCGCTTTGCACGGACTTGGAGGCTGTGCTGCTGTGCCCCGGCAGCCCCCCGCCGCTCGCTCGGGGCACAAAGCGAGTGTCGGTCACGCTGTCCCCGCTCTGTGTCATCTTCCTGACGTTGGGCCATCATCAGCGTTGTTCACCGGAGGGAGGATGCTTGCGTGTTGATGGGGTTCTGCAACCTGAGAAGGTCGCTTAGTTGTGATAAAAAAGGTGCCGGTGAGCGGGCAGTGCTCGCATGCCTCTCTGCTGGGCTGCGCAGGAAATGTTCTGCTGCAGCTGATGCCAGTGGGACGATGAATGTTGTGCAGGGCTGGGACACAGAATGGGGGAAGAACCAAGCCTGCAGCTTGCTGAGAAGCGTCTCCTCTCCCAGCTGACCTGGCTGGTGTCCTGCCGGAGACCAAAACATCTTTTAACGGGCGGCAGCTCTTGTCTGTCTGCTCCCAGGTGGTGTGAAGCGAGCACGGTGGGCACCTGGTACGGATGGATGGGGTGCCGCGGGGGGATCACCAACGCGCATCCCCTCTGCTGACAAGACAGGCTCAGGGACTCACCACGGGCAGCTGCAGCCCCGCAGGAGGGTGCTGCTGGCCTGGGCACCGTGCTTTTGCTGGGCTCACTGCAGCTGTACGTGGTGGTGCCCGGATGGCAACCACGGCTCGGGATCCTCAGCTAGTTCTGAGCGGGGGTGTGGGCTGCTGCTGCTCCACCGTGCAGTTTTGTGAGGTTGTGCACTCCCAGCAGCAGTCCCGTAACGCTTTGCCCGTTATTTATCCACATTTCTGCACATACACACACACATATGTGCATACATAAAGCTCTGCACCTTTGTTGGGCTAGGTAGAAGGACCTAGTGTTGGCAGAGCAGGCTGGTGGAGAAATCTGGTGAGACTGGCCAGAAACAGAACCAACAGAGAAGTTCTCATTAAACAGAACTACATAAAAACTCGGTGAGGCTGTGGATGCAAGAAGTTGTTTTCCAGCTCATCTTGGCCTTGCTTCTTTTTTTATTTTTATTTTTTTTTGCAGCATTTCTAATTAGCTGTTTAATTTGCATTCTTCATAAGCTTTTTATTTGACAGAAGTGCAGTAGCCAATGAACGAACGTCTTCAGTAAGCTGACGTTGAAAAACGTCCGACCCCAACAGCTCTCACGTGTTGCACAGTGAAAACAGTTACAAAGACTTTTTTTTTTTTCAAATCCTAATTTCTTCAGTTTTAGTGAAGATCTGAAAATGGCAATTTTTGAATATACTTTGCGGCGTTCTCAACGAACGTTTGAAGGAGCAAAATCTTAGATCCTTCTTCAGATTCTTGTTAATCTCCATTTTGAACGTAGACTTTGCTTAAATAACAGTAAGGATTTCTGAGAAAAGAGGGCTCTACCGCTCTTTTTTTTTTTTTTAATAAGCATAGTTGTAGTTTTCAACCAAGCCGAGGAGGCAGAAGAATTGACTGCGATCTGTTGCGAGACAGAAAGCCAGCCAGAAATAATCCTGGCTCTCTGCAGGAAACACTTCCTGACTTTGGCTCTATCCCAGCCAAGCAGTTAAATTGCTTATTATATAAGCATACACCAAAATAATTGGATTCAGGGAGGTGAGTGTATGCCTGTGTGCTGCTCCATACGGGAAATAATTTCAGAGTTTTAAAACAAAAAAAGAATTGAGGTGCTTCTTCTAAGATGAACCGTGTTTCTCAGAAGACCACCTCATTTTGCTCTAAGACGAGAGGAAATGCCGAAAACACACTTGGAATCCAGATAATCCAGAAGCCTTTTGGGAAGCTCCTCATTTTGTGGTTATCCCAGCGGCTGAACTCTGCCGGCTGCTCGGCCGAGAAGAGGCAGCGTAACTCCTTGAAGGCCGGGGGGCGAGGCATGGCGAATGAACCTCTTTGTTTACCTCCGTCAGTTTCCACTCCAGCGAAGTGAGACGGTATTGTTCAGCCCTAACTTTTCACACTGCTGGGTTCAGAGTCAGATTTCTCTATTTGAATAATGAGTGACAGCGCTGAAAACAGCAGAGCTGGCTTATCCTTACAGGCCGTTCTCGTAACTCAGTGCTAGAAGAAACAGTTTGCAAGCGCTGGACAATGTAAACACGTTTGTTGTCTTTTCTACTGCAGCAGTATTTTCGGAGTGCCTTAACCCTGCTGGTAGAGAAGTAAGAGGTATTTTAACCTAGTAAGTATTAAGTAACTGTTTGCTTAACCAGTAACTTAGGAGAAAATTGATTTTTTGTTCTTCAGCGAACTGCAGAAATGTCAGCGTGATCAGTCAAAACAAAGTGTTCCTGTTGAGCGCCGCCTGCCCGTGGTGGGATCTGCTGACCACAGTGGGCTGTTGTGGGGGAGAGAAAGCAAGCATTGTGCCGCCGGGACAAAGGAGCACAGACAGGAGGAAAGGTTTACAAAGGGGCACATGAATTTTTGGGTTGCACTTACATCAGGCTGTTCATAACACCGCACCCAGCAGGGGCTGCGCTCCTGTGCACAGTGCATGTGTGCCCTGAAACGATGCTCCTCGCGTGGGATCGCTTACTGCGCTCAGAGGGTTGTGGAAGGAGCAGGGGGCAGCTTAAAATAACCTTTGGGCACCACATGGTTAGCCGGTCACTTTAACGTTCACGCTGACAGGTAATGGTGCTGTGTTGTGAAGCCTCTGCTGAGGTTGATGTGTTTCAGATTTAGCCCTTTGGTAACAAGTGACTCGCCCCGGGGCGGCTGCAGCAGGCAGATCCTGGGCTGCGTGGGCTCCGTGTCGCAGGCGTGCGAGCGTCGGTCCTCCAGATGTGGAGGTAGAGGTCTGGCAGCTGTGGCTCATACTGTGCAATGTGCACCGCTGGCCACCAAAGCTGCAACTCCAAAGCCTGAGAATACGGCGTGTGTTCGCTGCCGTCTCCATACGGAGCTCGCTGCGTTGCCTGGTGGTGAGGTTCGGTCGCCAGCTCGGTTCCTCAGGTGATGCTTTGTGTCGTTAGAGAATTACCTGGGGCAGGAGGATGATGAGCTTCCCTCAGCCTGGGTTTTCACTTCGTCTGACACCGCGCATGAAGACATGGCCCTTTTTTTCAAACCAGCCCCGTTGCCACGTGCTGCCTACCCCAGCTGCCTTTCTCCAAAGGCCACGCGGGTGGGAGCAGTGAGCCCTGCCGCGCTTGGACTTCGCTCCTGGGTGGTCTGGATGTGAACTGCGCGACCTGAGAGCACTGCCAGGTGGATACGGATGCAATTGGCACGACGTTTTTCATAACAGACCCTTCGGCTTCCTTACAGAGCCTTGGTAACGCATCCGCAAGGGGCTCGCCTCGTTAGCACCCAGAGCCCTTGCGGAGGAAGGACCCTTCGTGGGTGGCTCTCCATAAAGCCACATTGTTCTTCCAGAATGACGTGGGCTTCATGCAACCTAAAAAGATTTTTTTCGCAACCTAAGTAGAGACAGAGGCTTATTATAGCTGCGGTAACCCGTTTAATCTTCCTTCTTACATAGAATAATGCTAATAAAAGAAAGATCAGTCTTCCTTAGTCCCAGCCGTCCTTCCAATGCAAATGACAGACCTTGGAAATTTATTCAAATATAAATGGCAACATATGGTTTTATGCGGTGGGATTTGATTTCAGCATTCGCCTTGGATTTCGGCCAATCTTCAGGCTGCAGGCTTCATCTACAGTTTCGCTCTCTTTAATCTTCCAGGATAAATTATATCACTTCATGACAGTCAGCTCACTGTCTCTTGCAGCACACGCGTTCCCAGCACTGACTCATCCGATGGCAGTGTGAAATACCTGCGAGCAGCCGCTGAAAGCCACAGGTTGTTGGTGCTCTTCCTACTGCTATCAGCGGCCGAATGCAGCCAGCTGGATTCCTGGGACTGGCAATTGTCTGCCGAGCTTCTGTCACGTCAGGTTGCTCCCTGATTTAACGAGTCGGCCCGAGATGGCTGGTGGTTGGTTGTGGCAGCTTTCCTCATCTGTTTGCATTAGATTTCCCAGAAATCAGCCCTGCTGGCTCGTGTTGTTGGGTGACCGTGTGTGCCGCTGTCATGTTTATTTCCACGGTACATGATCTTGTTTAAGGCCTCTCCATTTTTTCTGCAGAGGCTACGGGAGAGGTGTGATTGTCTAAAGAGCTCAAACTTGAGATGAACCTATTTTTTTCTTGTGTTGACTCCAACTGTTCTGTGGGAAAGGGAGGGTACCAAGAGTGTAGGAAGGACTTGCCGTTGGTTGAATTGAAATACTGTGCCAGCTACTATAGCAGGAAAAAAATGGCTTGGATAATAATGCAGGGATGAGCACCGCTAGGCAGCCTGTGGCACAGATCGAGGAGAGGCTTACTCGGGTTTGGTTTGAGAGGGAATTGGATCAGGCCCAGCGTATGCCTCTGAAATCAAATTACATTGGCGGGCAGCTGCTGCCTTTGATCTTTACAGCGCAAGCGGGTCCCTGAAGCCCTGCCAGGTCCTGGTTTTGGCTCTTCCTGGGGAAGTGAGTCCCTTCGCAGCGACTCATCCCTTCTCCTCCTGAAGGGCGTGCTGCTTCTGCCGGGAAGCGTACGTGGCCCAGGCGCACAAAGCAGCAGCAGCTGGCCCCTTCCCAGGCAGCACGGAGCGAGTCCGATGGCCCTCGGTAAGAGGGTGCTCAGCAGGGTGCTCACAGTAAGTGCCCAGTGTAGGTCATGTTGCTGCACGTCTGTTGAAGCTGAGCTTCGTGGCACTGAAACCATTCCTGGTTCTGCACACAGGGTGGTGGATGCTGGTACAGAGGTGCTCTGGTCCCCGCCGGAGAGCACTCCTCTGAGCTCTTGCTTTTAAATGCACACTGGTGCAGCCGGTTTTCATCTCCCACCAGAAGATGATTCCTGGAAGGCTTCGTGAAGATGACCACGAAGAAAACCCTGGGGTTAGACGGAAGGTTTACAGCCTGAAGCTGAATGACCAGCGTGTCTCCACCCTCACCCGTCCTTCCCATGTCCCAGGGCCCTCCTCTGCTAAGCAGAGACGGGTCATGCACCCTTCTCCCACTGCACAGACAGCCCCAGCAAGACTTGTTGTATCCCAGTGGGTCTGTCTCTGCTCCGTTTTACTGTGTCTTGGACCTTAATGTGTGTTTCACAGGCGGAGTGGAGCAGCCCATGTAAGAGCATTCAGCGCTTTGAAACCCCTTCCATGTACAGCAGGCTGTACAGCAAGCTGAGTCCTTTGGGTCTATGACTGTGACAATTTGCCTGACCAACAAGCACAGTCTGTTTGTCACAAGGGTGCAGGCTTTGTTACTGAGGTATTTCTTCTATCTTCTGAGTTTCTAAGGTTCAGCTGGAAACACGCTGCATTTTAACCACCATTTTAGCCAGTGCTGGTGCAGATGCGTGTGGTTGCTGAGCCAGCACCGAGCCCATCAGCAGCAAGCTGTGGGACTGCAGCCGTGAATACTGATGGTGGTGTTCTCAAATAGTCCATCCTAACCACTGTCACCGACCTCGTACAGGGATCCGGTGACAAACGTCCCACTGATGGCAGGTGCGGACCACAGGTATATGAATAATAACCCAGTTTTGGCAAATTTGCATGGGAATGACAGAAGATGTGTCAAGCACTGCAAACAGATTTCATTCAGTCGTAACAGACAGCAGAAAGCAGGGGAAAGAGCACCCAGCAGTCCACCAGTGCTTTGCAAATCCAGCCATCAGCTTAGTTCAGGTCCCATTAAACTCTGCAAAACCTCCCGCTGACTTCAGCGAGGTCTGCTCGGTGCCTTCTTTCTGGAGATAAATACTGCAAGACAGAGACAGCTAAAAAGAGAAAGCTAAGGGGGATTGGTACTAGCAAGGCACACTTTGCAAAGAATTGGCTTTGGGGGAGTAGGTGGAAACCTGGATCAGGGATGTGGTCCTGCTGTGGAGGCACTGTAGAAATACATCCAGAGAACCAGTCCTTGCCCCAGAGGGTTTAGTTCCCAAAGAAGCACCCAGTGCTCCCACCAATCCCAATTACCATTCATTAGCTAATTTCACGTAAATGCTGCATGATGAGCTGGCTCTTGAGGGAAGCAACAGCTGATGCTCTCAGATCTGGAACGGGGAGCTGCGGCGGCAGCTGCCGGCGTTACCGCTTTGTGAAGAGGCTGGCTCCTGGGGCTGTAATCACCGTGATGCATTTGTGTCCGCCTCACAGCGGCATCCAGCACCCCCCAGATGTTTGCCTGAAGTCTGGTTAAGAAAGGAAGAAGCCTCTTGGGCTCACCAAGGGTTTTGTTCTTCAAACAGCAGGAGGGCAGCAGTGCCCACTCCCGTTCCCTTTTCACTTTGCAGCGTGTTCAGTATTTTGAGTTTGTTGGGAATCACTCGGATCACTTGTCTGCTGAGAAAACCAGGACTCAACCAGAGAAGCTTTGGGGAAGTAATAAGATTTAAACAATGTCCTGAGACCTACTTTATCTTAGATCTTATTTCTCCCTCAAGTTGGACGTGTTTCCTGCCAGCACCCCTGCATTACGGCTCTGTAATTCCGAGCAGCTCATCGTTGTGCTGATGCATTTCGCTCCTCATTTAGCCTGTGATAATTTTCCTTTTTTTTCCTCTCTGTAATTTGGTCTCCTTCCTAATTACATCATGTTACAGTGGAAAACCAATTCTGGACTGTAAGAGAGGCCAAGTCTTCCTGTGGCATAGCCTAGTGGAACTCTGTTGTAACACTTGTACACACAGTGGGTATCCCTAAATTTTTAGGGGGAAAAGAGCTATGAAGAGTCATGTTATAATTGGAGCACAGGTGTTGGTTGACCTGTGAATCCTCAGCTGGATTTTCATGAAGAACAAGAGAGGGAACATGGACAGAGAGATTTTGAGCAAGCACAGAAGCTGCTTTTTAAATGTTTTGAATACTCTCTCTTGCAGCTTAACATACACGTGGTGATTCCTTTCTAGGTGTGTGGAGAGAAACAGCGCTTCGAGAAGCTGATGGAGCACTTCCGAAATGAAGACAACAATATAGACTTCATGGTGAGCACCCTTTATTAGCAGCAAACTTGGGTTTCTCTACTTACTGTGTCTGTTCCTGCTGTCACACGCAGCAGTGCCATGTGTATGATCCTTGGCCCAAAATTACCACAGTGCAATTTTTTAATATTCTAAACTGCATAGTGTAACTCTTGTATTTTTTTAGTTTCAGCTGACTTTAGGAAATGTCTTCTACCATAGCAAAGGCAGTAGGAAAGTAGCCTTTGGTTGCGTGTACTATTTGTATGTGGCAGGATAGCAGCATCTGCAATATCAAGATGCGTATTCTGTCCATGTGCCAACATCCTCAAAATCACAGACAGGGAAGTGTGGGAGAGACTCACTGCAGCTGCTGTCTGTCCTTATCTGTAGATAAAAATAGCAGTAGTTTTCACCACTTTGGTTCCTCAATGTGCATGTGTATGATTATTCACCAAATCCACTTCCCCTGGAGCACAGCAGAAAACAGCAAGAGAGGAAGATCTTACTGGCACCCACGGATGCCAACGCCAACTTGCACGTTGGAAACACGTGAAAGACAGAGGGACGTGACAAGGATGAGCTGGCAGGTTACGTATTTGATATAAAAAATACTTCCGTATCTATTTCTTTAAAGCCTGTGGCAAGTGGGTGGTCATTTTGGTTGGAAGTTCTATTTTTAATTACAAGACAAGTGCAGTTCAGATATGGTGGGTGCAGTCTCCCTTGCACTACTCATGCCCAGTGCCTCGAATATGACACGGTCCCATTTGTAGGTGAGAGAAGAGCAGGAGAGTTTCCCACCTGGTCACACTGGCAGTTTGTAGGGTCACTGTGAAGCATGTGTGACACTTTACACCATTCTAGCGCAGAGCTTCGTATTAAAGGCCTCTTTCTGTTGGGCATTAGGCATTAAACCATCTGGTGGGGTGTTTCCTACTGGTTTTGAAGACCCCAGTGTCAGTGACTTGCAGTCATAGTGGCCAGGGCCAGGTCTGCACTCACTAGGTGATGGCAGAATCAAAAGGAAGCAGTGTGAGCAAGATAGGATGACCTTCTTCTCATAGTTAAAAAAAAAAAGTGTTATAGTGATCCCTGCAATTTTACCAAAGTTAGCAAGCTGCTCTCAGTAACTCTGTGACATGTTGCAGTTGGGTTTGTTCTTTATTACTGCAGTCCCAGTAAGGACATGTTGCTAGTCACAGTATACATTAAGTGCTCTCAGATGTGCCTACAGTTCGGCCTGTAATTTAACAGAAAGATTTGTCAGGCCCCAGCACCCAACTCTTGGATGTTTCTGCTGTGTTCCCAGGGAAGAGTGATTGTATTTGGGGAGCAGGAGAGCAGTCTGCAGGCAAGACAGTGGCAACGGCCTGCAGCCTGCCACCTTGCTGTGAGCTACAGGATTTGTCCCCTTTATTAGAAACAATCATCCCTCATCTCGGTTTAAGATAAGAAACGGTGTATTGTGAGGTTGGAACGGGGAATGTACCTGTCAGCATGTCTGTACAAGCCCGGTGAGCTGTGAATATTCAGCATCCAACTGGGCAGCCTGTTTCATCTGTAGGAACATTCCCTGGTCCTCTCAGGTTGAATGTAGTGGTGAAATTTGCTTGAAAGAGGATAAATAGAGTTTTTTTTCAGAACCTGCCCAACTACTAATAAAGTCTGCGCCTTTGGGTTGCTTCCACTGGCTGAGGGCTTGAATATATGACAAGCCTAGAGCTAGAGGAGAGAGCTCATGACAAATGATTTGGCAGATCTGCTCGTTCTTGTCACCATCTGGCCCTACGGCGCTCCACATGCTGCTGCGAGCACTAGCTGAGAAATGCGCCCGGGGGCGAGGAGGAGGCTGCCAGAGAGGTGCGGAGCCCAGGAGCCAAGGTGCGGAGCTGAGATGTGGAGCTGAGCAGAGGGCTCCTGCCCGCGGGCTCTGCGGTGCTGTGCTGCGGGGACCTGCGGGCTGCACCGTTTGCCAAGGGAGCGCTAAGAAGGCAGAAGTCATTCATTTCTGCAGGATGGGATGAAATGGCTCCAGGATGTAATGTAAAGCTTGAGTAATTCAAGTAGTTGTAAAGAGTGAAGATAAACAGAGAGCTATTCCTGCAGGACCTGGCTTTCGGGCTGCCCTAGATGGAGAAGACAAGAGTTGTCTGGGAAGCTGGAGCTGAAAGGGGCTGCAGTTAATTGCGTGGATCTAGTGGGAGGAAAGAACAACAAAAAGGCAAAAGTATTTTAGAGAAGGTTCCTCTTGTTGACATTGACTTACTTCATTTTAAAAGCAACTTTCTTAGACTAATTTTCTTTGACTTGATAAATTCCTTAGTTGTGTATGTAAGGATCTGAGAAAGGAAATGAGAATTTGGCCCTAAAGTTCTAAGAGCCAAAGCAAGTATAACAAAAGCACTTTTGAAATAAGGAAATTTGGCTCTGGGTGATTTGACAGGACAGCAGAGTTCAGCTGGCCAAGGCCGGCACCAGCCCTAGGAGGAACCAGAGTTCAGCACAGAAACTGGAAGGAGTCTTCTGCCATGCAGGGAATCAAAACCAACTGCATGAGCAGGGTTGTTTGGGTAAGAAATGGGTGCACGCTGAAAGGCAGGGATGGGACACCCCAGGAGCTTGTGGCCCTGTGGTTCCTGATGGCTCCTAAGCTAGATCAGGTTGGGAGAATGGGCATCCCGCCCCCAAACCAGCAGTCAAAGGCCACCATACTACAGACACTTGCTCACTAGTTTATTCTTTAGGCCTCGAAACAGAGAACTGGACGGTTTCCAGTAGCAAACTGGAAATCCAGAGGGCGGCTTTCAGTTCTGTCTTCCCATAAAGCAGCCCAGAGACATGGAGTCGCCTGGAGGCTTGTGTTCATTCTAGAAACCTAGGAGCTATCTCAGTAAATGTTGGGAATGTGGTATTACTCCTGTCACAGTGTCTCCGGCAGGACTGGCTTATGCCCTAGAGGGACGCATCAAGGACGAGGCAAACCCTCTCAGGGCAGCTCAGGGAGCGACACAGAGGAGGTCACCCGAGAGCTGAAAGAGTTGGGGATGTGCAGAGTGGGATTTGGCCGTGCCTTACGTTCCCATAAAAAGCAAACCTTTGTGGGGTTCCTGGCCCAGTTCCTGCCCTTCTGCAGGCAGCTTGCCCTGCTGCTCCTAGGGCTCACGGCCCCCTTCGCTCGAGGGCCTTTGTCTTGTCTGCGCTGCGCTTCGATGTGGTGGTGTGCCAGCTCGTATGGTCTGGTCCCTTGCTCAGTTACCAAACCACAGGTTTTAAAACACGTTTTCTGCAAATAACAAAGCACCCTTTGTAAAGTCCCCTTTTCCAACTTAAGGGTTCCAGTTGCAAAATTAATCTCACTTTTAAAGGCAGTTTTGGAACACGGCATTGTTTTCTTAAGCACTTGTGTGCTTGTGTGATGTCTCGCAGTGTGAGCTGGCGCGGGAGGCCAACCAGCGTGCAATCAAGGTAGGCTCCACAGACATGACTTAATTTCTGGAATCCGTGTTTCCCTTTATCACAACACACAAACACCCTGTGAGCCTGAAGCCAACGCTGATGGGGAAAAAAAAAGCTGCAGTACAGCAGATCACAGTTTCCCTTGGCAGCAGCCGTAACTGTGGTCACTAGCACTGTGTGCCCTGCCGTGCTGACCCGTGATGGTTCCTCTTCCAGGTGGCCTGCATGCAGTTCATCAACATCGTTGTCCACTCGGTGGAGGACATGAACTTCCGAGTCCACCTGCAGTATGAATTTACAAAACTGGGCCTGGACGAGTACTTGGATGTGAGTATGATCAGGTTCCTGGCGCTCACACCAGACTGGTGAGCTTATCTGCAGCGTGGGGCTGTTGGCACGTGTGGGCCTTGCCCGGAGAGCCGAGCTGCTCCTGCCTCTTCCCTAAGGGCAGCAGGGACACGGGTGAGGCCGGGGAGGCAGCAGGCAGGCAGTACAAGGAGGCCAAGCCTTCTGCTGCCCTAAATGTGCTGCCACCGGCAGCTTTCAGGAGGGCAGCACAGGGCGGCCCCACAGCCTCTGCTGACACCGCCGTGCTTCGGTGCCTGGCAGGGCTGCAGCCTGGAGCCACCCTGCTGTGAGGGGAGAAAAACCCACTGCTGCGAGCTGGAATTACAGACCGGGAGCTAAATGGGTAGCTTCGTCTGATAACAAGGGGAGGATGCCACTCTCTGTGGCACTGCATGGCACAGCACGGTGCAGGCCGTGTGCTGACCTTTGGCCTCGGGCTGCGAGCACCGTGCCTGGAGGTGCTCACTGCATGGAGATGGTACGGGCACGCACTGCCTCATGCTGCGGGGCCCCGTCCGTCTACCATTTGAAAAAATCCCTGCTGATGGTACCCTCTGTAGTAACAGAAGATAAGACAGTGCTCGTTTTTGTTTGAAAGTTCTGGGTGTTCGGTCTTCAAAAATGTCTGTTTACCATTTTTCACCCCAGCTAATGTTAAAATGCAGAGTGTTGTTAAAGTCTTAAAATTAAAATTCCTGAATGTTGGAAGTGGCCGAGCTCCCGCTGTTCTCCCTCCCCTTTTCACCGTGTGCAATTATGTTACTTCAAACTGCTGCCTGTGCTGGGTGACAGCTTTTTATTTTTGGGTTTCCAGAAATTGAAACACACAGAGAGTGACAAACTGCAGGTGCAAATTCAAGCTTACCTGGATAACGTTTTTGACGTGGGAGCATTACTGGAGGACGCTGAAACCAAGAATGCAGCCCTGGAAAGAGTTGAAGAACTGGAAGAAAATATTTCCCATGTTAGTACAAAACTGAAGTCACTTTTTGGAGTGGTGCAGAGCCTGCTCTGTGCAGGGGCTCTGGTATTGCCCCTTTCTTTCAGGAGGTGGACATAAAAGCATGGTGGGGGTTAGAACCTTTGGGGTGAGGAGTATTACTTTAAAGGAAGTCTGTGGATTACTGTGCTTTCTTTATGGGGGATGATAAGATACTTGGCAAATAAAGGAATTCTGGAAATCTCAGGCAGGTAAACTGCCTGGGTGCTTCCACGATGTATTTTGAACCCCACGTGCTGCATATTTTAGTTAACTGGGTCAACACTTGCCTCAAAGATTTGTTCATAAGCTGCTTATTGACTTGATGAGAAAATGTCTTATTTACTGTCCTATCTGACACAGCCCCCAGCTCAAATTTAAATTAGCTCAGTTGTGAGGAGATATTTACAGGTCCCACCACTTCGGCGTCTGTTGGCTTTACAACAGCGCCATTGTAGGATTGTGGTTTTTTGGGGGGTTTCAGATCAAACTTGGTGTGTATACAAAGTAATTGCATTTTAAGTTCTTTATTGTAGAGTAGACTCTCTAACTGGACAGGCTCGTGACTGTGTTCCAGCCAGGCTGCCTGCTAGTCAGAGCTGAAGGGTAATGTTCATCATCATCAGCCCTTCAGCACGGAGCTTGGTGCCACCTGACTCCTCCACGCAGGACCCCTTGCTCATTCCAACAAATGTTGCTGACATTTTGTTTGAGAAAACTGTTATACAATTTATTTCTCTCTTGTACAATAGTTATCTGAAAAACTCCAAGATACGGAGAATGAAGCTATGGCAAAGATTGTGGAACTGGAAAAACAGCTTATGCAAAGAAACAAAGAACTGGATGTGATTCGGGTAAGTGCGATAGGAAGACTGGCTGATGCCACATCTCAGCGAAGGGATCTGCTGTGCAATTTATGTCTGGGAGGTAATGACTGTTTTAATGGGTTGAGCAATTTCCGTTAGCTTTCTAATTTTGAACCCAGAACAGATTTCAAGTGGATTTGTTTGTCTGTGCTCTCAAAGATGGACATTTAACTCTGAATGTGCCAGCAAATCAGTGAACTAGACAAGTACATGCTATTGCTCAGCTCTGTAGCATTGGTGGTTGAGTTTTTCAAATGTGGTTGGCTGTGGAGGGGAGTTCAAGGTAGAACTGGAGTCTTTCAGACTCAGGTAGCACAGCGTCAAGCACAGCCTGCTTTCTGTGCACAACCCAGACTTTTTTTTCGGTGTGCTATTTTAGTAACAACAATTGTTAATGTCATACTAACTAACTTCAGCCTGAATGTGTCCCAGAGCATGGCTGCTTCTAGGGTTCCTTCTGAGTGTCTGCCTTGGGTGCCTGTAAGTACAATCCCCTCCTGACCAGGAGGGGAGACCCGTTATGGGTCAACATCTGCTCATAGGCAGAGCAACCAGCAAGGCAGCAGATACTCAAGTTAAAATCGAGGCAGAGTACATCTGCTGTGCATAGGTCTCAGTACTGCACACAGCCTTACCGCTGGTGTGGGAAAAACAAACAGGAGGCCTTCCTCCCCAGTGAAGATGTATGGCTGGTGTCAAAATGCTTCGTTAGCTAATGCCTGGTGCAGCCCAGGGTCTGGTGTCAGGCTGTCTTCTGTTGCTGGTATTGGTATTCTGTTTTTGAATACAAGCGCAAATGACTCGTTTCTGTGGCATTCACAGGAAATCTACAAAGATGCAAATACCCAGGTTCACACCTTGAGAAAAATGGTGAAAGAAAAAGAGGAAGCCATCCAGCGACAGTCAACACTGGAGAAAAAGATCCATGAACTGGAGAAGCAGGGGACCATTAAGATCCAGAAGAAAGGCGATGGTGACATCTCTATTCTGCCTGTGGCTCTGGCCTCTGGGATGGTGCCGGCAGGCTCAGAGGCTGTGGCTGGCGCGTGTGTCACAGCGGTTGCAGGAGGCGCAACTTCTGTCCCCATGCCACCACCTCCACCACCATTACCAGCCTTAGCAGCGGCATCTGAGGCAGGTAAGAAGCATCGTGTCCCCAAAACACACACAGGCTGGCTGGGAGCTTAGGAGCAGGGGATTTGTTGTGCCGGGGTCAGGCACGGTGGCCTTACACCAAAAAAATGCCATCAGTTGTAATGAGCTTGCAGGTCACGTTTGTTTGATCCATTTCTGAGCCCTTCAGTTGGCAGGAAAAAAAACACTGGCTTCTCTACTTAGGGTGGTCACCTCCCGTGCTCGTAAGTAGTGTGGTGAAGGGACCAGCAAATAAATACCTGGCCAGTGTGGTGGTGGAGAGGAGAGCTATGGGGAGGATGAGGAGGGTGGTGGGCCTTGTTGTGAGTTATTCTGCGGTGGCCTGTGACATTTTGGTTTCTCTTCTCTTCTCTCCTTCTTTCCGTAGTGCAAAATGGTCCTGTGACGGTGCCAATGCCGCCTCCACCCCCGCCTCCACCGCCGCCTCCACCGCCGCCACCTCCTCTCCCAGGTCCAGCTTTGGAGACCGCTCCTGCAGCTCCGCTGCCCCCGCCGCCCCCGCCGTCAGCTCCCCCCCTGCCCGGGACAGCCTCTCCCACCGTGGTTTTCAACTCAGGGCTTGCAGGTAAAACACCCCCGCGTTGCCCCAGCGTGCTGAGGGTTTGCCTGCAAAGTAAGCAAAGGCAAGGCCAGGGCATGTGGACTAGAGGGGACAGGATACCGGAGTGGGACATTTTTTCTCTTAGTCGCCCAAGTAATACTCTTTACCTCTATCTGGGATTATACTTAGAGGGATTTATTAAAGGGAAGATCATTTATCAATCAAACAGATTTGGTTTGGTCTATGAGAGATGACTTCTTCCGCGAAACTAAAGCTGTTGCCAGAAATATTTTTCTAACATCATCATTTTTGGCCCGAAGTGAACAAAATATGGTTTTGAAAGAAATGCAAAGCTTCATGGTTTTGATTTCTTCTCAGAATATGATGAAGAAATATCTGTGAAAAAAAAAAAAGGCAAACTTTTTGTAATTTTTTTGGAAGGAAGAAAAATTTCCTGACCCATCTTCAATCATGTTTTTAGGCACTCTCAATCACATGCCAAGCATCTCACACAGCAAGTGATCGTTAATTGGTATCACACCCCTTACCCTGCAGGAAATCTCAAGAGTACATTATGATTCCAGAGACTGAGAAGGTCTGATTAATAGCTTTTTTAAAAAAAACTAATTAAGTATTCCAGATTCCAGCTTTTAAAGTTTTTTGTTTGGTTGGTTGTTTTTTTCTGAAAGCGAAAAGCATCATGGAATTGGGGGGTCCCAGGGTGTATATATATTAAAAAAAAAAGAGCATAAGATGATGCTTGCTTGAGGTTACAGGTTCATCTGTCCCCAGTGGGATTCCCAGAGCAGCGCAGTGGTCCTGCAGCGTGCAGCGCTGCTTGGCACCGTGGCTGGGGGAGCAGAGCAGAAAGCTTGCAAGCTGGCGCTCCCTTCTGCCTCTGCTGGGCCAGCCTCGTTCTCCAGAGGTCTTTCCCCGTGGAGAAGACCCCTGCCTTAGCCTGGTGTCCTTGAGGTGTGCGGGGACGGAGCAGCAGCGCTTGGTGCTCCTCAAGTGCAGAGGCTGCTCAGCACAGACCCTTCTGGGTTGGAGGGGAAGCAGGGAAGCGATAAACCTTGCTGTTCTGACCATCACTAACCTTTTTTTCTCTGTTCTTTCTGCTTCCTGATTAGATGGGCCAATCAAGCTCTTCTGTAGGTTGCTCTCTGCTAAGTATTTAACTCTCTCCTCCCCTGTCCCCCTCTGTCCCTCTGTGCTGTGACCTGTGTGTGCTGCGGACGCGTGTGCCCGTCCGGGCGGCGGAGGGAGGGGTGCAGGCTGCTGCAGAGGGGTGCTGGGAGGAGCAGGAGCACGCGTTAGCTTCAGGGTGCTGCCAACCAGCAGGGTCTGGCCACTCAGGGGCCCTGATTCAGCAAAGCACTTCAGCAAGTAATTAAGATGTGTGGTTTCTTTTGAGCCGTCCTCCAGCCACACTCTTTACGCCATTCACGTCAAGAATAGTCTTTCTTCCCCCAAAGGCTGAAGCACTGAGTCTGGGCAGCCTCCACCAGTTGCAGATGCCTTCCTCGGGGTCTGTACCCTGCCGTGACCACGTCCCCACTGTGCTGCCCTCAGTGCTGCAGCTCCCAGGGTCGTTCCCTTGCCAGCTGCTGCTGTAAGGGAGGAGGAAGGGAATTTTTAAGGGATTTTGATTAGCCGAGGTGGGAGCTGCCTCACGAGGCAGTTCCTTTCCCTTCCTGTCCTGAAATAACCCAGCAGCAGTTACTAATCTATTCTAATGTATGCATCAGATGAAAATGTTTTTTTTCATGGGTGTTTCAGCTTGGAAAAAAAGTCTTCTTTTATTTTAGGAATTATTTAGAAGTAAAGACATTAATTGTACAAAGAATGAAATCGTTTGGCTTAGATGAGCAGAGTTTTATCATGCGTGGTCATGTCTTCCAGTTGGGTGAATGCATTTCTCAAAAGACAGACTTTCAAGCTGAATATTGTGTATGTTCCCTGTTACTCACGGTTGTTTCGAGCGAATTGTCTTGCCAGTAATTTATTCTTTGCACTGTCCCCCCAATATGAGCATGAGCCCGAAAGGCACAGAGATGCACAGCTCAGTTCTTTTAAAAGTGGGAGGACCAAGGGAGAGAAATGTTCTTGTCGTTCACCTGGCTCTGGTGCACAACAGGAGAGCGTCCCCTGACATAGGTGGTCTCTGCCTGCCCAAAACGTACACACGGACTTGCCAGGCAAAAGTAAAGTAATTATTTGCTCAAGTGCTATGCAAGCTGGGAAAATCCATCTTCTGAAGTCACGGGGAAAAACATGCAGCATCTCTACATAGCATCAAACAACGAGTGAGATTCCTCCCACTACAGACGCAGGGTAGGAAGGAGCCAAGACTTCTTCCTTGGAGCAAATACTGGATTGAGCTAAATCAGCTGCGAACCGTTGGCACCCTGGGGAAACACGAACCTGCTGTGCAGTGCTGTGGTTCTGAGCAGCCCTGGCTGGGAGGCGGGGGGCACGGGGGCATCGGGGCTGCTCTCACCTGCCTGCCTCTGTGCGAGTGCCCAGGCTCGCAGAGAAATGGCTTTTTTTCCAGCACTGGAGATGAAGGACCAGGGCTTCTGTTTCCTGCTTGCAATGGTCCATTTTCTAAATGATTTTGAAGCAACACACCAATTGATTAATGAACATCCCGATTTTGTAGCGACTAACACCACTGTGTGTACATCAACATACATAGAAATGAGCACTGAATTACCAAAATTACCAATGTACCCTGCACTTCTGGGGGAATAGCAACAGAGCTGTGTTGTTTTCCTTGCCCCAACATTATTTTGTACTCTGTTCACTGATTAATGGCAGTAGTTAACCTTCACTTTCTGTAGCTTCCCTGTGTAAGTTACTAAAGCAACAAGCTCTGCACAACGCAAGAAGAGCAGACCCATTACTCCAGCTGTGTGAAAGCTCACGTGTGCTGCTGCAGCCCACCCCTTGGGCTTTAAAGGACAAGCCTGGCCCTTCTGAAGCCACTCTGCCCCATTGCAGCAGGGCACCAAAACCTGGCCGGGGGGGCTTCTCTGCTTCTCGTCCCCTGTCTTGGGCTGAACTTTGTGACCCATCTGCTGCCAGCAGCACACCCTCCTTCCACGTTGCTTAGGGGAAGGTGTCCTCAGCTGCAGCTGGCGGTTTGGTCCTGTCCTGCAAACGCTGGGCATGGACCAGCTGGAGGGCTGGGTAAAAGCCTCTCTGCACTGCTTGCCCGTGGAGGCAGCTGGGGCTTTTCAGGCTTTTCGGGGTGATAGTTTAGCTCTGGCCAGTTCTTTCTCCAGTGCTGAAATACTGACTCTAAAGACCACAGTCTGGGCACACGGGGTGTTACTCAGCTGTCAGGGAATTTATCATTTCCTTTCCTCTGGTGTCTTTAGCTGTGAAGATCAAGAAGCCGATCAAGACCAAGTTCCGCATGCCAGTGTTCAACTGGGTCGCCCTCAAACCCAACCAGATCAATGGGACAGTCTTCAACGAAATAGATGACGAAAGGATCCTGGAGGTACGAGTGCTGTCTGCTTTCTTCTGCTTCCCACTTCTGTCTGTAACCCGAGTCAATATTGGCTTTTGTGGAGAGAGATTTTGGCAAGCAGCTCATCAGTGGCCTGTGGTACCCAGCAAAGGGTCCTTGTAGCTGCTGGTATTGATTATAAAAGGCTCACACCTATTACGTGCATTTGTTTAAAGCAAATCAGCCAAGAGGAAGATTGGGTTTTCCCAGCCTAAAATTGCTGGTCCGACCTGGTGGGTTTGGGCACGTGTGGGCTGCGTGCCAGGGAAAGAAGCCTAAAGCAGCACGGAGCAGGGCTGAGTACTCAGTGTTGCGTGGCCCCTGTGCCCTGAAGATGCACATGGCTGCGTGGACTAGTTGGGGTGGAGGCCAAATTTCCTGATTACTAACTCGGGAGCACATTTACTACACCCTGCAGGCACAGCCTGAAGTGCTCTGCTGCAGCCACAGCAGTCCCTGGGTTGTGGTCCGCTATTAGGCAGTGCGGGCTGTGATATCTGCTGCGGGAGGGATAAATCACGTTCTTTCCTTTTTAGGATTTAAATGTGGATGAATTTGAAGAAATATTCAAAACAAAAGCCCAAGGTCCAGCCATTGATCTTACTTCAAGCAAGCAAAAAATAACTCAGAAAGGGTCGAACAAAGTCACGTTACTGGATGCGAACAGAGCCAAAAACCTGGCCATTACTTTAAGGAAAGCTGGAAAGACGGCAGATGAAATATGCAAAGCTATTCATGTGTAAGTAAAACACTTGTCAGCAAAGAAGTCGTAGTCAAGATTTACTGTGGTTTTTGGTAAGTGGAATGGTTTTGAATTGGCAGTTGATGTAGATGTTTTTGCATCTGGAAAAAATCCAAGAGTAAGGATGGAACCATTCTGAATTCCCACAAATCAGATTCCCTTGTACTGAAGTATGTTAACTTGCAGTTTCATGTTGCTGTATCACTGTATAGGCTTAACAAATTAACACGTCTTTTATTAGAGAGCCTAATTCGTGTTTACCCGCAGTGTGCCATTGCACACTGAATCTCTCACCCTGTTTACACGATCCTTGCTGGTACAAGGAACGCTCAAAGCCCAGGGTGTCAGGGGGAGGCAGTGCGCTCCGTAACGCACGAGTTCAGTCCAAGTGCACTGGAAGCCTTCTGCATGCAATGAGCTCTACGTAATCGCCCCGCGCGGTGCCAAGCCCCGATGTGATACAGGTGTATCCGACAGGCAGGGTGGGTCCCCCGGGGGATCCTGCTGCACCCTGTCCCCTGGTGGTACAGAGCCTTGGCTGCCAGCTCCATTTTCAGCACAGATGGACCTGCTCCTTTGGGCTGGTGCTGGAGTCGTCCAGAACCTGGTGGTGTTCGTGGCCAAACATCTGCTGTTTCTCTAAGAGTGAGATCTTCAGAATTTGGATGTGCAAGCGTTATGGTGGGCCTGGGGAGGAGAGTCACCTGCTGTGGATTGAGGCAGCTCCAGGGTTTTCGGGGCTCTGGCCCAGTTCTGTAAAAGAGCTCTTTGTTCCTCCCAGCACATCTTGGATAAAAATGAGATGTGGCCATGGAGGTAGGGGCACTGGGCACTTCGTTCAAAACAGAAACAAGATGCCAAACAGCAGCGTTCCCATCAGCACTTCTGTCTGTGTCGTCTCTTCAGTGCTACCTTGTTCACACCTTCATGTGCAGGCAGCTTTCTGTGCAAGGCTGTGTCCCTCACCCCAGCCAGGGCAACGTGAGCAGGAGTGGCATCACAGCATCTCCGTATTTTCTCACTGCTTTACTGGGCCAGGCCGATGTGCGGCTGAGCAGTGTAGGAGGCAGAGGCTGTGCCATTGGCAGCTTTCTCATTTCTTTTACTTCTCCGTCACTTCAGGTAGACCCTTGTTGTGACACTGCTTCTGCTGTCTTTTTGTTACCACCCAGGTTTGACCTGAAAACGCTGCCAGTGGATTTCGTGGAATGCCTCATGCGGTTCCTGCCCACCGAGAACGAAGTCAAAGTGCTGCGGCTCTACGAGCGGGAAAGGAAACCCATCGAGAACCTGTCCGACGAAGACCGCTTCATGATGCAGTTCAGCAAGATCGAGAGGCTGATGCAGAAAATGACCATCATGGCCTTTATAGGCAACTTCGCAGAAAGCATCCAGATGTTGACCCCGGTGAGTAGGAGACAACCCCCGGAGATGCCTGCATGAAGCATTAGCTGTGTGGAAACGGTTCTCTGAGGCATCAGCCCCCGCAGGAGAGCTGCTCTCTGTGGCACGAGTCAAGCTTGTGGGGAGCATTGCAACCACCTGCTGGCTTGGAGCCAGTGAAGGTTATAGAGGTTGTAATTTTTCCAAGAGATGGTTTGAACGTCATGGAGTGATTGTGAGTTCTCACGGAGGCAGAATGAGAAATGATTACATGAATGAAAAAAGTGTTCTTCTAGCTGTGTTTCCATATATCAACGACTCAGCTCTCAGGCGCTCTCTGTATGGCAGCTTGTACACTGGGCTGCTCCATATCATCCTCCTTTTTCCCTGTACAAGTTTAAAACCAGTTTAAATAAAAATCTGGTTGTTTGTGCCATCAGAAAAAGTTCCTGTCAGTGCTGGTTGGGAGCTCGTTGATGTGTGTCCCATCCAGTCTGATGCATCTCTGACAGTAATAAGGACTGAAATGTAAAGACAGTTTTACTCAGCCACATCTGAATGTGCTAAATCTGCAGTGCAAATGAATTATTCCAAATCCTGACATGCCAGGGCAGGGTAACATTCGTGCTAGGGCCCACTGTATGGATCAAAAATAGTTTTTGGTTTTTTTTTTTTCAAAATGTGAGTGTGTTGAATTTAATTTTACTTTGGGGTTTGTTGTGCTTTATTAACCAGCCCTCTTCCTGTGTTTACCTGCAGCAACTTCACGCAATAATAGCTGCCTCTGTCTCAATAAAGTCGTCCCAAAAGCTTAAGAAAATACTGGAGGTAGGTCTGATTTTGGTTATGTTCAATAGCTCAACCACTCACCCCGTATGCGTGCAGAAAGCATGCATGGATGCCTGCATACAAACTCTCCTTTCAGAGCTTGCACAGACATTGCGCGTTTGTCCTGAAAACCCATGTTCTGCTCTGTTTCTTTCTGGCAGATAATCTTGGCTCTCGGTAACTACATGAACAGCAGTAAACGAGGAGCCGTGTATGGATTTAAGCTACAGAGTTTAGACCTGGTGAGTAAACCGGAGGTGACGGGGCCGGTTCCTTGCGGGGACACAGGCTGCGATGCATTTCTTGTAAGCTGGGAGTGGCTGCTGGCTGCCTGGGGGCGCGGTGGGGGTTTCCAGCCGGTGAAGGCACTTCCCACCACACTCGATGAATTTACTTGGCTTATCATCATTTTGGAGGCCCCTCAGGAGAAGGCCACAAATCCTCGGAGGCTTTGCGGTCCGCAGTTTGAAAACCACCCAGTAAACACTTACAGGAGCTTTTATAGCTGTCCCTGTCGGATGGAGAACCACCAGGAAAAAGCAAACACCGCTTCAGTCACTTTGTTTGGTGTCCGCTGCACCTTAACCCAGCAATCTTTCTGCCTTTTCTCCCCAGCTCTTAGAAACAAAGTCAACAGACCGAAAGCAAACCCTGCTGCACTACATTTCTAATGTTGTCAAGGAGAAGTACCAGCACGTATCCCTCTTTTACAACGAGCTTCATTACGTGGAGAAGGCTGCTGCAGGTACTGTGACCACCGGGACCATCCGAAAAATCAAGACAGGTGGTTTAAGAGCGTGTAAAAATCGGTCTTGTAGTAAAGCCAATTTAGGGAAAGATGCTGACTTCTCAGTGTCAGCAGGTTGGCCGAGCTGGTGCGGGCACAGGGATGGGTGCTGTCGCTGTCCTGTCGCAGCAGTGACCTCCAGTGCCCGGTGAGTGGCGGTGGCAGTGCTGGTGCAGCAGGCACACGTGGCTGTGCGAGGGACTTGAGAGTGAGCCACACTCAGGCTTTGTGACACACTGCTGTGGTTTGGGGGCACCTCTCGGTGAGGAGCTGTTCACGCTGTGGGTGTGGGTACTTGCGCAGCAGGAGTGGTTCGGCAATTTCATTTTGTTTCCCAGTGTCTCTTGAAAATGTCCTCTTGGACGTGAAAGAGCTCCAGAGGGGCCTGGACCTGACGAAGCGTGAGTACACCATGCACGACCACAACACGATGCTGAAGGAGTTCATTCAGAACAATGAAGGAAAGCTGAAGAAACTGCAGGATGATGCCAAAATAGCCCAGGTAATTCTTAATTTGTGGAGTTTGGCAAGGGGCTTTGGATGTCGCAAGAAGCAGAACTCCCTCTGTACACACACAGGTGTTTTCTGCTGAAGCCAAACTAGTTTGCAGCTGGTTGTAGTTTAACTGAGGAGGCACTCCCCGGATTCTCCTCCGTTCTGACTTACCAGTGTAAAATGGCCATTACTTGTGGAATGATTAATTGGCCTGTCATGGTGTATAAATAACTCTTCCATGCTGTTATCCTCACACATACTAACCACCCATTCTTCCTCCTTCATGGTGAGACTGAGTTTAGATTATTTACTTGTGCTAGTATTTCCCTAGCATTTTTTCTTCTGGCTGCAGATATGTCTTACCTCTGTCAGCCTGGTGATAACCCTACAGATGTTCTTCTCAACAAACTCTGTGCTTCAAACCCTCATGCTCCCTTTTGAGGCAGGCTTTAGCCCATGAGTGCCCAGCAGCGTGTCACTGCAAAGGACATGCTTCTATGTACACAGCAGGGAGCAGAAGGAGCAGCAGATTCGTTCCTGAGTTCATGTGCTAGATGTAGATGTGCTGGTGTCAGCCAGGAGTTTCACACTCTGAGGAAACGTAGACCCTCACACTGAGTTCTGCAGCAATGGCTGGGGGGTGTGTCATGAGATCTGTGCGGCGCAGTAACCGTGTGCTTGTTGTAGGATGCCTTTGATGATGCTGTGAAGTACTTTGGGGAGAATCCCAAGACAACACCCCCCTCAGTCTTTTTCCCAGTGTTTGTCCGATTTGTGAAGGCCTACAAGGTGAGCAGGAGCATCCTCCTCTTCTCTTCTGCCCTCAGCATGTATTTGGCACCTGCGTTGCTCCGGGTTCCCAACAGAACGGCTTGTGGCTCCCTCTGGCTTTGATGCAGCGTGAGCTGTCCCAGACAGCACAGTAACACCGGCCTGAGGCAGCACAAATAGTTGTTTGGGGATTATTTTCAGGGCTGAAAGACAATACAGCTGTCTGAAATGCTGGAGGAGTCCTCAGAAAACGTCTGTGAGGCTGCAGTTTGCACCTTTAACCCCGAGTATGTGTCTTTTGGGATTGGGAGGGAGAGGTGGCGTGACCTAGAGAGGTCTCTCCCAGCCCATTTTTTCAGACTTTGTTTAGAGGTAGTTAAATTGCTACACCCTAAGCTTGTTTTCTTGGAAAGTCCTGCGGTAGCAAATAATTGTGTTATTTATTTGTAATATTCAGGTTCCCTGTGGCAATTTGAAGCTATAACCTGTTTTTTTTTTTCTTGTTTTGTTTTGTTACTTTTGGGGGGGATGATAAATAGCAAGCAGAAGAAGAGAATGAGTTGAGAAAAAAGCAGGAACAGGCCTTAATGGAAAAGCTTATGGAACAAGAAGCACTGATGGAGCAGCAGGACCAAAAGGTATGAAACAGATACATCTTTCAGCCCGGAGCCATCATGTTCATGTTTTTCCTGAGAATCCAGAAACCACAGCTCTGTGTAAGAACTTCAGTTGTCCAGACTTAGAGTTGCCCAGAAATGTAGTCTCTAGAAGCTTTTTCCTTATGGGGAGAAAACCAAAATGGGCTAAAGGAATCCAAGTGGATAGTTATGCTACTTCGACATTTGCAACATTCAAAAACCCTGAATAGACAGAAAGTCATCTGGCCCATATTGCTGTTGGCTATTTATTTTTTTTTCTGCTTTGGCCTTTTATCTGTCTGAAATCCCGTCTGTATGAATTGTGCAGAGCCTCCCATAGCTTGCAGGGACCCATAATGTTCCTTCCCACATCTTCCCCTTTTGGAGCGTGGCAGCAGGAGTAAGCCCTGGGTTACCATTTTATAGGAATTTTCCCAACCTCTTCTTTTCCTGAGCTAATGCTTTAGATTTGTGTAGGAGGTTTCCCGTGGCTCTACAATGGCCACTTGGGTGACTGATGCTGCTTCACACAGCTCTTGTCATTAACAGGTATCTTTAATCCCAGCCGGGCTTTTTCCCTGGGAAAGGAAAGCCTGTTCTCATTCACTTAATGCTTTTCAGAGGTAAAAGGTTGGAGTTTCAGTTTCAAGTGAGGAGAAGGCTTGGAACTAAATTACAAATGTAAGAAAGAAAAACAGCTTGGCAGCCAGGTTAATTTGTGGCTCTGGCCCACTCTCTGTGGGACATGGGCTCGCCACAGCCTTGGGTTTTCCTGGGCTTGCAAAATGGGGCAGAAAACTGGCAGTTACTCTTGGTTGGTTGCTACAAGTGGGATCACCTGGCATTTCAAATGTTCAGGAAAAGAGAAACAGGGTAGCTGGAGGTCAAGCCGTACAAATCCTCTCTTCTTTGCTTTCAGTCTCCTTCACATAAAACAAAGAGGCAGCAGCAAGAGCTAATTGCAGAGCTCAGACGGCGGCAAGTCAAGGATAATAGGCATGTGTATGAAGGGAAGGATGGTGCTATTGAAGACATTATAACAGGTAAAGCCACTTTGTTCCACAGTCCCAGGGGCCCTTTCACAAAGGACAGGAATGTGTATCTGCCTAGTAGCTATCCTAAGCGCTTTATGTACTTCTTGAAGAGTGTTACTGGAGCACAGCTTAGCAAATTGTTTACTTGATGTGAATCAAACGTAGAAACTTATGGTATGTAACAAACAAACCCCAATCACTTGCCTTTACATGTCCACTGTCAGTGCTGCCCGAGTGTGCCACAAGCACCGGCCTTGGGCAGGGGCTCTGTTTCTCCGCTCTTCTCTCGCAGCATGCTGGGACCCACTCGGTCTGACGCTAGAGCAGGCAGCTCAGTGCCTGACCTCCGCAGATGCTCCGGTGGCGACATGCATGCCATGCAGATCTTTCCCAGAAATCTTTTTTACCCTTAAGTGGAATGAATGATGGATGTTTAACATTATTAAGAGCCTACATTTTCATTAAAATGTACTAACAGTAATTGCAGCACATTATTGCACGGTTACAGCAAATCATTTAGTCAAACCTGAATGATTTATGACCCTAAACTGCTTCTGGTTTTACTGCTTTTCAGTTTGTTAGACAAAGCCCACACTGATCACCAACCTAGGGTCACGGGGAGAGGCACAGAACCCGTTGTCACAGCCAGAGACAGCCGGGACATTGTGTGCAAACGTGTCCTGATAGAGCTGTCTTCTAAATTGCACTTTGCTCAGGAGACAAGTAATTTTTATCCATGCATCTCCTCTGATTGTGGTACTTGGATTTCAGGGCATGTTCTTCACCTGTGATGTGGAAGGAACATGATTTTAACACTTCGATAGCCGTACAGTAATTTATTTCTGTGGCACAGAAACTCAGATAAAGGTCCTTGGGCAGGATTTCCTTGGCTACTCCTCCTGAATGTTTTCCATGGCGTTTTTTCCTGCAGGAGGGAAGGAGAGCTGTTTTATCTCTCAATAAGGAAAGCCAGAGAATTTTTGCCCAACGAGATGACAGGGTTGAAATGCTTTTGCTGAAGCTTTCACAACTCTTTTTAACTTTGATTAATGGCTTCCTCAGATAACAGTCTCTAGGAGGCAGACTTGCTGCAATAGCTGATAGCTTACCACTTCTACAACTCCTTCAGACTCCTTGAAACTCAAATGTTGATGAAGTGGTTCTCCTGCTCTGTGGGAGAAACACGTTGTGTGAAAGGTGACAATCCCCATGCAAATGGCAGTCCAGTGCAGGGAGGGCCAGACTGAAATAACCCTGACTGAAAACTGTGTAGGATAAGAAATACCTATTTCAAAGACTTCAAACTGCCTCGTTCCCCAATCCTGGTAGTATCATGAGACAGCTGACTGGGACATGTAAAACCGCTCCTGGATGTCCTTAACCAAGCACTAACGGTGTACTAATGCGATAGATCCGTGCTCCTCACTGCTCTGTTTGTCTGTTTGGCTGTTATTCCCATGCAGTGCTGAAGACTGTGCCCTTTACAGCTCGAACCGCCAAGCGTGGCTCTCGGTTTTTCTGCGAACCTGTTCTCACTGAGGAATTCCATTACTAAACTATTCCTCTTTCACATCTGATGCTCTTAGAAAAAAAAAAGGTTGCTGTAGATTTTTGACACTTCTCCATTTGTACGGACCTCAGCCAGGATCATGTGAATGTTGAGTGTATAGTAACGTCCAGCGTCCGCCCGAACTTGTACTGTTGTCACCCTTGGTGCATGCTCTCGTGTTTCCCTAACTTTTTATTCCATCCCATCGACTTTGTCTGCGATGCTTTTGGCCATCCTTGCATTCCAAAGGCATCTCTAATCCTCACGACAAGTGCCATAGAACAGCAAGTGGTGGAAGTCACGGTACAGCTGGTGGAGGCTGCGTCCAGCCGACAAGACTTAGGGGGCCAAACGTGGCCGTGCAGTGACGGTTCACTTGTCTTTTCTATGTCACCTCTTCTGGCCTACAGCTCTCTGTATGCAAACCTACCTGTGTAACACGCATGGAATAAACGGGCCGTATGCCACGCAGAGTTACGGTCTGCATGAACTAGAGGGGGCTCTCGTGGGCTTTGCTTTCTGGCTTGGAGGGGTTTCCGTAGCAATGTACGTCCTCTGCGAGGAGCCGCGTTTTCTTTCAGACTTCCTAACCAGCACCTGCATGTCTGCATGTGAGATACGGAATAAAACAGCATCCAATCTCCTCTCACTCAGTCACATCCACGTCTAACTTTTTTCAGTTCCATGCCAACTTTATCTAAGTAAAATCAGAAGTTTTATTGAGCGCTAACCCGTGGCAGTGCTCTTGGGGGGCTCTGTGCGGTGCTGCAGCTGGCTTCGTACCGGCGGCGGTGCGCGAACGGGGGGAGACGGAGGCAGCGATGCTGGGGAAACTCAGCCCTTTGCCAGAACCATGGAAATTGTGACGACGAGAAGCTTGGCATGGAACTGAACGATTTACATCTCGTGGTGTAAAGTGTAAGAAGGGTGTGCTTAACCCAGCATGTTTGTTAACACTGTTGTCTTGAATTAAGGATCGAGTGGCTTAAGAAGACAACAGTGTTTCACTTTGCGATGTGTATTTTTATGAATGCTTCTAATAAAATTGCAAACCATAATCAGCTCAACAATTATTTGCTCTTTCAAGTTAATTGCTGTGTTATCTTCCTGGAGCCAATCTTCAAAGCAGCTTGGAATTTGGTTAGCAAGAGGCAAGGGTGGCCCTCTTGTCCTTTCCTCTCCTCGTCTAACCTCCTCTCCTAGCCTCGGCCTTACCCCTCCTCTTGCTCTGTTGGCTTACGTGCCCGGATCTTTGAACGCTGAGTTGACTTGCTCTTCATTTTCCATCCCATTTTTTACTTAACCATCATTTTGTGTTTGTTTTGTTTTTTTTTTTTTCTGTTTAGCCCTAAAGAAGAATAATATCACTAAATTTCCAAATGTTCACTCGAGGGTAAGGATTTCTTCTAGCACACCGGTGGTGGAGGATACACAGAGCTGGCAAGCATCACTTTTTACTTAGCTTCCTCCTCTCTCTGTATGCCAGACAGCCTGTCAGTAGTCGTGGCTAAGTGTAGTGCTGGTGAGAGCCCAAAGGCCAGTGCAGGTCCAGGCCGTTTGTCCTCACCCTTCTGTGTCAGGGGCTCGGTAGCCCACTGGCTGCTGACCCCTGCGTTTTTCCCTTGCCCTCCCGAGGTAGCCCGAGACAGGCAGCCTCATCCCCAGGTTGGTTCAGCCCCAGGTTCCCTGGACATGTCCCCAGCCTGCAGCCGTGGTCCCCATCGCTCCCCGTTCGGGACACCAGGGATGGGCCAAGAGCAGGGAGGTGGCAGAGGCAGCCCCAGGCACGGCCCCTTCTGCTGGGGGCTGCAGAGCCTGGGAGTGCCAGGAGGTGTGAGGGAGGCCGTGCCCAGCCCAACGCAGATTTATTTCCCAGGCAAAAAAAATATAAATTAAATTCTGCCTGAGCAGGAGGTGCGGCGTGCCAAGCGTGCCCCTCGTGTATTGCACCCCTGTAGCACAGGGAACCCCGCCGGTCACCGCGTCTTTAACACAGGCTTTCGTTCAAACGTCCGTCTCCAGCTTCCTCCATTGTTTGACCCATCGCATGCTCAGTGTCTCCCTTCTCTTCCCTCCCGAGCTGTCACCCCCTAAGCAGCAGCCAGGGTGGGCCAGGTGCTGAGGCGGAGGGCAGGGGCGTTGGGGGTCTCAACAGCTGGGCTGGTGGCGGCGGGGCGGCTGCAGAGGAATGCCTGCTTTTAAAAGACGGGTGGATGGGGAGCATTAAGTCACCGTCCTGATAAACACCCATACCCCTGTGCCCTGTGCACCCATGCCCCTGTGCCCCGCGTTTCTCATGCAGTGAGTTCCATCCTGCGCTGCAGAACGCTTGCAGCTCCCATCAGGGGTTCAGAAGCTGCAAGAAGGAATAAGGCAAAACTTGCTGCAAACTGCCTTCAGTTGCTGTTGCCTTTCCTAACGAGGTTCATCACTACCAGCTGCCCGGGGTGGGGAGGGGCTCAGGCCACCCTGAGGTGCTAACACCACCTGGGTTCGGCTGCAGCTCGGAGCATTCCCCTGCTGCTTGTGCGCGTAGCCCGCGGGGCACCCCCGGCACCTCGCGGCCGTGCCCCTCGGGGTGACGGCCCTTCTGCTGTTCCTACCCAAGCTGCTTTGATTGGCTTCCAGCAGGACCTTTTCTTGTCTAGAGAGTGTGTGTGCGTGTGTGTGTGCCCCCGGGCGAGACCCGTGTGCTCACGACGGCCGCTTTCCTCTCCGCAGATCTTAGAAACCAGCCGTACCGACGGGCCGATGCGGTGAGGAGAAGCGTCCGGCGGCGCTTCGACGACCAGAACTTGCGCTCTGCAAACGGTGCTGAAATTACCATGTGAGCTGGAGACGTGTAAAGTCGAGGGGGTGCTCGAGTGATACCTTGTCCATGTGAACTGTGTGTTCTGCCGCTTACTTACAGCCTTGGGAACGGTAACGTTACTTTCTAAAGGGCTCAAAGACCTAGAAAATGCATAGGAACGTCAGCGATGGGCTCTCCACTCAACTGTAGCTAACAAGTGCCTAAAACTGAAGTACCTGCTCAAATTAATCAAAGCAATAGGACTTGATTTGATTGGGTATCTTTGTACACCAATACGTTATTCAGTATTTTTAACCAAAATGTAAAATACGTGTTGTTTTGGGGTGTTTAGTTCGGTTTGATTATATAAACGTTTAGCGATCGGCCTTCTGTTGACCTTACCTGGCTCCCGACTGGTTGTAAACAGGTAGTACTTGGATGTGCTCTGCTGCGAGCTCCCTGAGCTCTTAAACGCATTCCTGCGCTGTCAGCTGAGGGATTAGCCTTGGCTTCAGATGCACTTATTGGCTTTTTTTTTTTTTTTAAAAAAAAAGAAACAAACCATTTAAGGGCTTTTTCTGTATGTAATAGGGAAATAATGACAGGAAGATCCGTACCTTTTTCCACCGTACACAGACTCCACACCGCTGTAGGTAGGATGTGGTAACACGTAGGTCAGTGATCACCCGATTTGTAACAAATGAACACTGTTCTTCACGTTAGGAGTCTAATTTTGGTAGTGTGCAATGCAGGGGTAAGGCACGAGGGAAACCTGCGGGGACAAACGCACTGCACGTGCACAGAAGGAGAATGGTGGATGCGGCAGTTACTGTGTTCTTCAGATAGAGGCAGCTTTTGAGTAACAGTGTATTTATTAATTAGCACTAAGGTATTAACATCTCAATAATCAGTATTAGGCTTCTGAGGACCATTACAGTTCAGTTACTAGCACAGAGAAACCATCCTGTGCCCTGCTGTGTAGGATTAACAGCTCCTTACAAACAAGTTTGCATCTACGGTGTAACCCCCCCAGCATCCTTTGACAATCGAGTTCAAATTAAGTCCCAGGGTTCGTTTGTTGGGTTCGTTTGTTCAGTAACACTCCAGACGGGTGCTACATTGCATTTCCAAAGCTTAAAAAGGGACGGTAGCAGCGCTGTGCACACCCCCCCCGCCAGTTTGCCCCAGTACCCCAGAGTAACGAGGTGCCGCAGCGCTCCGTGCCGGCAGGGCACTCGATTTTCTCAGACGTGAAGAACTGGACTGCAGATAAAGTTGTACTTTCCAAGACACATTTTGCTTACAGCTTACCTTTCCTGGTATCGTTGCATCAATATGTTAATTGTAAAATTTATTGTATAGTATTTAACCACTGAATTTCTTTTCTTTTATGTTGTGCTTATGTGAACCACTGGTGAAGGTCCCATTTTTCTTGGATAATGTGTAGTTATATGATAATCTGTTTTTAAATGTACAGATATTTTGCTACAAAATTGGTGCAGTTTTTTATGGTTTTTACACTTCTCTTTTATTCCCACTTTAGCCTCTGGGTAATATTGTAAATATTGTTTAAAAAAAAATGCATCAGCCTGTGCTATACAATCTGAATGTTATTTTAACTTATAGTTTTTGTTTTTATATTTAACTAAATGGACAGTTTGGGGGCTCAGTTACCACATTGACCTCTGCTTACCTATTTACAGGAAGATTACTTTAAAAACTGCCACCTTCTTGCATTTACAGCAACATGTACTTGACATGCTAAAGAGAACATGCCAAATTGCCTCTTTCTTCACTGCTCGTGACAGAAGAGTATTTTGAATCTGTGTAAAATATTTGGCAGATAATTTAATAAATTGGTAGTCAAACGGTTTGAAACAGTAGCTTTCATATTCTTAAGCTCAAAGGTATTTTTTTAAACTTAAGACAAAAAGTCTCATTCAACTAGACTATAATGCTGGCATGTTCTCTTTAATATTTTTCTAGTAATAGACCTGCTTCTTAGCAATATTAGAAGTGTTTTATAAAAGCAGTTCATGTTACTTTCCTGGTCTGTTCCTGGCATAAGAGCAAATAAACTATTTACACTACTAGCCCATAATCCAGGCTTTTTGGGGTGTGTGAGACGTTTACAGCGCCCCTGGTCCTGGTCCTGCCGGAGGGCATGGCCATGGTGTGCTGCAGCCACCTACACCTGGCTTCGGCACAGGCCTGGGTTTTAAAAAGAAAAAAGCCAAAGAGGAAGCAAGACTGGTTCTTTGGGTTGGAGTCTGGGCAAGGCTGGAAGTGAAGCACCAAGGCCTGTGTGCCCCCACCCGCTGCCATCCCGCGCGGGCAGAGCCTCCTTTCGCAGCAGGTGCCCACTGCAGCACCTGCCTTGCATGATACCCGCTGAATGCGCAGCACCGCCGCCCACCAGCCCAGGCTCCTCAAATATTCATCTTGTGCTTCGTTATGGCCTCGCCCAAGGCCCCAGGTCCCTGTGTCACACAGCCTGCGGTGGGAAATGCCCAGCACAGGAACACGGCCGTGCCCCCAGCAGCAGTTCTGCAACCGCTCAAAATCGCCTCCGTGCCAGAGTTAGTGGTGGCGCTTGGCAAAACACAAAACCCCCACTATTAATGGCCTAAACTAAAAGAGACAAACTTCGTATTTTAGCCAAAATTCAGATTTAATTTTAGAAGGTTTAACAAAATAAATACAGCGGAATGTGGGGGGAGTGCGGGGCCGCCAGCCCTGCCACCCCCAGCCCCTGGGCAGCTCCGAGGGGACGAGGGTTGGTTGCCTTCGAGAAGGCAGCAAAACAGAGCAAGTCAAACACAGTTAAACATCATCATAGGTACCATTAACATTTAAAAATAACTGATTTTGCTAAAAATCCTTTAAAGTTCAAGGCAGAAATGAAGCATTTGAATGCAGAGCATCATCGTGCTGCCCAGCAGGGGAGGCACAGGCAGGGCATCTCTACTGCATCCTGGACAGGCCATCGGAAGGGTGAGGCCACAGAAAAGGAGGGAAAAACAAAACAAGACACACTCCAAAAGCCTCGTCATTTCCCTTAAAAATAAATTAGACCTTGCCAGGATTGTTTTTGAAAAGACTCATTTAAAGATTTTTTTTTTGGAAGATCTGATTAAAAGATGAAAAAGAAAACATTAATTTTTAAATTATTTTTTTAATGGAAAAATAAAGGCAACCCTTTTAAAAGCAGTATTTACTTAAAAACATGTTTTCCTTATGTAAGTTCAGCAAATGCAAGGCAATAGCAAAATACTGTACACAAGTTCTGTGTTTGCAAACCATTATGACCAAATCCTAGATTAGTTCCCTCTGCCTTTCCCCGTCCTGGATCCGTATCAACGTAAAGCCAGTGTAAGACAAGATTATCAGCTAACTTCAGGTTCTAGAAATCAGTTGCGGTTTATTTTTTTTCACTTGGGCATCGCTACCTGTTCCACTATTTACACATTTCCATCTTACAATATAAATCCAGGGAAGTGAGCTTACAAGGTTAACAAAATACACGGGTAAAGTTGCTGCTGACCACGTGCAGCCCTGGGAGCAGCAACTCCCCTCTCTGCTTCCATGCATGGGGAGCAGCCTGGAACAAAGCCCCTGCCAACATTTCAGGCTGCAGCTTCTGAGATCTGACATGAACACCTCCCTGTAGGCAAAGAATTATGATTCCTGCTGCCCAAACCCATCCATTTTTTTTAAGCGATGGGCCATGAGTGTGCAATGAGCAATTAATGCTCTCAGCTGGAAAGCAGCAATACGAAACGGGTTCTGTACTGACCATCATCTACCTACTAAATGATCTCGGTAAAAAAAAAGTTACCGGTTCCTGCTGAATAGAGCAGATCAGCTGTCTCCAGCATTTTGTATTTCAGATGACTAATTTTAATCTCACATAGTATTCTTAAGCAGCCTGAATCACGTAACCACCCTAAGAACACACGCTGTATGAATTGGACCTTTGGGGTTATTTTTGCACTAGTAACAGCTGTCATACATTAGGAAAAAATGCACCGAAAACAGGGCTAAACTCTAACTACAGCCTTCAAGTAGTTTTGTGTGAGCATACGTTGCTTAAACCAAGAATCGTAAGATAGTAATAATTTATCAGAGCTGTACACAGTATTTAAAACTAGAAATAAATACTAGTACACACTAGGAGACAAGGTTTAATAATCGATAAAAATGTACAAAAATATTCCAATCAAAGGTTTCAGAACGTGTACCACAGCAGTCACTGCTTGTTGCTGGACAGGGCTGACAACTTTCCTAAAAGCAATCAAAAAGGAGACGGCGCTTCGGAGCTCAAGCTTCTTCCTTTTCCCTTTTTAAGGAAGGGTTTAGCACACACCGAGGTTCTAGACACTGATACTGCAGCTGCTACCGAAAACCTGGTGGTACATTCTTCAGCAGGATCTTAAGGCAACATACTGACATCAATTTACAGAATTTTTATTTTATTTAAGATTTTCTTGGGGTGAAGATAGATGCTGAAGCAGCTGCAGCTGTTCTGGATCAGGTTTTATGCTACTACAAAGGGAGGCTGCGAGCAGCACCACCCTCTGCCGGCACTGCACTGAAGCACCTCTTGCATTCCTACCAGCCACATCTGCATTTTATTTACCATAAACATGCGCTTGGAGGTGAGACTTAGACGTGAATCTCAGCCAGGACGTCAGGGCTTCTGCTTCACGTAAATGCTCAAAATTGGTTTGGCCAGGAATGTAGTTCATAAAAGACCAATTCCAATATGATTATTTTTGCAGTACAGATGAAGAAATGGATTCATTACTCCCCTTCCACTGCCTTCCCCTTTCAAAAACAAAACCAAATTTGTAAGACAAATTAAGCCACAAGAAACTATATTAAAAATCTTCCTAAAAATGAAATTTTACCTGCCTACATCGGCCAGGAAGCAGTGTTACTACCTTTCTAGGAAGGACCGTACTTAGGAGATGCTTTGCTAGAAAGGTGCCAACACTTTCCTTAACCTGCAGACAAGATCCAGCGAGAACTGAAATGTCTTCCGCCGTGTTGTTCCCTTCAAAGCGCTCTCTCCATGGCAGGCAGAACACCCATTCTGCCTAGCAGGTCAAGGACATTCAATTTGTAACTCAGTATTTCATTCACTTTTCTAGATTTGATGCCCATAGTAATAGTACTTGGATGTATTTACGTGGTAAGATTAAAAGCCACTGTTATTCCAACAGTGGAACTCAGGATATCAGAACCCACATCCTGAATCAGACATTGGTTTCTTTTATTATGCCACAATGTAAACATATTTGGTATAAATAATGTTCTCATTGATCTTCATCCAGTTGTTCCAAAAGAGTCCGCCTCTGTTTTTCCAGCTCCCCTTCGCTCAGCTCACTGCCTGAAGTATCCCAGTTACCCTGCGGAGAGACAAAGGTTAACGGTAAGAGCGATTTATTTTCCACCCTTCGTTCTCTGGCTGAGGCGCAGCAGGGCTCCCCTGCTAGCCTCGCAGCCCTAATTAGGGCTCACAACCCTAATGCAGCACGTCAGGGAACGCTCTGCACGCAGGCTCCCAGCTGAAGCCCAGGCACGTGCTCTCTGAGCACTGAAATCCCCCAGAAGCTATCCTCCCGCACGGCGCACACCTGTCCGCAGTTGTTCCTGCACAGAGCTGAGCCCTGGATTTTCCAGCAGGACTTTTCTACAGACACTTCTACTCACAAAACACGTTCAAGAGCAGTGTTTCTGGTGGCACCTGATGCCTGTACGCACTGCAGGATTTAAGCCGTCTCTGCAGGGCACCAGCACGCTGCTCACAAGCCCCGCGAGCTGCTCGGCGCCTCTCTCGCAGGGCGTTCAGGCAGCAGCGGTCACAGGAGGCGGGGAGGGAAAGAGGGAAATTGCAAGCTAAGCTGAGGTCCTCCAGCAGACAGTGACCACTTAATCACACCTGAGTTCACGTTTGCGTTCAGCCCGATAATTGGGTTTTTCAAAGGCGTTCAGATGAGGCCAAAGCAGCTTATTTTAAGGAGATAATAGAGAGCAGCCATCTGCCCTCCCACCTCCCCCTGGGAGGCGGAGCACGTGGGGCGCTATCCAGAAGGGCAGCGCCATCAGCACAATCCAGCTAACCAGAGAGAGGCAAGTAATTCCCACAGAGACACCCAAAGATGCTGATTCCTCCCCCTCCATTTTTTTCCATTAGAACATGTTTGCCCATCTTTGAAAACCCTGTCCTAAACACCTTCCAAACCCAGTCACATGCAGAACCGGCAGAGCAAAGAGCAAGATCACGACTACAAGAACACTGCCGTATGATTTTCCAGCTTGAGAAGTGCAAGAATTTAGATTTTCTTCCAGTATCGGGCTAACACCACCCAGCACAACAACTGCTACCTAAAACAGTGACAAGAGGACTAAAAATTTAGAATGGAAGCCCCCCAGCCAGTCAGATCTTAACCCAGCTGTGCTGCTCATTTTCCTTTGAGATCAATTTGGCAAATTGGATGGAAAAAAAGAAAGGCAGTCTAACCACAAATAGCACTTTGTCACAGCATGGGCTACGCTTCAGGACGGTCTATAAAACAACGTGCCCCATTCACACTTCACGTCACAGGAACGAACAGCATTTAGCCAAATAATTTCACACATCAACAGCTAAATACTAAGTGAGGGCACGGAGTCTGCATGGTTCAGCTCCGGTTGAACATTCGGTCCTTTTATAGATGGAACTGGAACATAAATAAAGCTTTAGCACCTTACTTAAGGTAAACCCTTTATCAACCTATGAACTTGCATACTACAGCAACCCACTGATACATAGAGCCCAAAGGCATTACGTAAGAAGGAAATAAGAAAGCTTACAGAATCTTTTCCAGGTCGTTTTTTAGTCGGAGATTTATGTTTTGATTCAGATCTTTGTCTAGCTCTATCCTTTTCACTTTCTCTCTCTCTTTCTTTTTTGTCTTTCTCTCGTTCAATATCTGATTCTGGTGAATCCTTTGTAAAGGAAGGGAAAATATTAAATATTAATATTAACTGTGTTAGATATCAGTTTACAGAATACCAACACTTCGGAGGAGTCTGACTTCATTTTAATATAGGGCATATTGGAAAGAAACTGCTTGAAGCGGTTACTGATTTCACACATCCTATTAACCAGGGCAGAAAGAAGTAATTTCAAATCACATTACTAAGGTGATTTGAAAAGAAAAGGAGAGAGTCTTAAAAAAACCACCTTTTACCATTTTCAGTGCATGCTAAGACAGGGCACGCTGGGTGCCGTACAATCCATCTCTTCTATACACAAGTGCCATTCATTCAACAAGGTTTTTTCCTGCTCCAGCAGGGGGATTGGACAGATGATCTTTCAAGGTCCCTTCCAATTCCTAACATCCTGCAATTCTGTGATCTCTGGAAGGGTGAAGGCTGGTAAACATGTTTTCTGCTAACACAGTTGCTTTGCCGTATTTGACTGCTTTAATGCTGCTGGGCTGTTACTGGACTGAGGGATTAGGTGCTGCAACTGTGCTTTCATTCTGTTTCATCCCAGTGTTACTAAGCTCGTGACCCTGTCTGTGCTATGATCCTTTAGTACTAACATGTTACTCAACGCCTAACAATCAGTACCCCCACTCTTTGTGGATGCTGTCTATTGAAGGGCACAGCTAACTGCTCGCAAGTTACAGAAACAAAAGAACAGGTCAGCCTCGAAAAGCTTTGCAGCAACGAGTCCACTTCTTTCTCTACCCAACACCAAAAATATTCTTTGGCCTCAGCTGATACAGAGTGAATGAAAAGCTCTTTCTGCTCTTTGGGTTCTTTTGATGCTCCAGCACATTTGATGTCAGAGTTTCCAACCCAACCCCGATACTCAAGCAGACAAAAGGAACGATGCTTAGCATAAGGCAAAGGAAAAGATGGCAGGGATTCTACAGAGCGCTCCATGGTAAAAGCCAAGACTTGCCACAATGATAAACAATAATCAGCAGGCTACTAGTAAGCCCTTCATGCTCCCTTGATTAGTTGTAGTTAACCCCCCCCCAGATTTGGGGGTCTTTATAGTTTAATGTTAATGTGTATGTAACAAAGTTGCTGTTATACCAATACCCTGTCTGGTCTCACGGAGTGCTTACTATAAAGACAGCTGGGCGATTAAATACCTAAAAAGGGATTGCTAAAACCATAAGGTGTCGAGTTGTCCCTTAAACTAGCTCAAAAAAAAACTTAGCTGCACTTACAGACTTGTGTCTTCTCTTCTTGCTCTTTTTCTTGTGTTTTTTTGACTTCTTGTAACTTCTCTCTGCAAACATATGGAGAAAAAAATAGGTAAGATTACAATAACCCAGCGATAACAGAGTAACACTAATTTTAAAGCAAAGAAAAAAAAATCTCCTACCAGATTCTGCACTGGAAGAACGCTCAGAAACAGATCTAGATTCTGACCGTTGCCTTTTCTTCTTCGAATGACTATCATCATCCTCAGACTCTGAGCCCTTGATACAAAAAATGTGATTAGTAAGAAGACGGCATTCCAAATAATTAATTACAGGAGTAGATTTTAAGACATCTTGAAACGCCTTACCGAACGAGAGCGAGACCGCTTCCTGTGATGTTTTTTAGACTTTTTAGAATGTTTCTTGTTCTTTGAATGATGGTGCTGACACTCATGCTAGAGTACATGAAAAGGCAAACGTTAGAATTCATCTACAGGGCACAGCAAGGAACTAATGACATCTCCATCATCCACAAGGCACCTATAGCTAGTAGTGATTAAATACAATCAAGCATTTTTTGTGTCAAAAAAATATGTACCACTACCAGTACTGCCATCTTAAAAATGTAGTAACAAGCGTTTAGGAGCAAGGAAAGAGAGCTAGCTTCAGGCACAGATGCACACAGCTCCTGTTACCTGCATCCAAGTGCTTGTTCAAGTTGGCCTACAATATACTGTGCACCTTGCTTTGCAAGAGTTGAAGTTCTGAAATTAAGCCATTTTAAAGTCTCTTAAGCTCCATAAATTGAAACAAAAACCCTGAAGTGTATGTGTTTCAATTCCTATCTCGCACTGTCTAGAAAAAGATGACACCTTTTTCAACAAGACTAACTTAGCTACAGTTAAAGAAAAAAACAAAAAGCACAGTAAATGTTGATTTTAGTTAACTTTTAAAAAATCTTGCAGGGAAGCAGATTAAAAGAACAACTACATATCAGATAATTACAACATGCTTCTTCAGTGCCTCACTTTCAAAATGAGGTTGTATTATCCATCCTTTTGGGAAACAGGGAACATCTGTCTCTTAAATCATGTGGGAAGGGAGACAATCAGATAAGATTTTTTTTTGGTATATTCTCTAATCAGGAGGATATAAAGTAATTACCTCTAGTACATGCATGAAGTCTTTAAATATTCTTTTTCTTTCAGACTCTAGAGTGATGTCTTCAAATGCTGGTTCTTTCACAAATCTATCTCTGATCTGTAAGAAAAACAGCAATGACTAATCACTAATCACTAATATGAAAGATGGCCATTCAGAAATGTTAGCATAACAACAGCCTGTTAAATATATTTGGAAAGCCTTCCATAGCTAAGTGACAATACATACATCTTCCCAGACAGCATCCAATTCAATGGGAGGAGTAGCTTGTTTCAACATACTCTTGAAGGCAGACTCTTTCCGCTTCATTTTACGAGCTTCTTCTTTTTCCCTCTCTCTTTCACGGGCTTCTGCCTTTTCTAGCAGCTATATTAAATTGAAGTTGTGAGATTATTCGAAAAATATCAAAATGGAAGATTAATAATTCAGTTTCATGCAATTTTTGGAAAGCCCGATGACAGTTTACCTTATGAGTTTTTTATTTGACATTGGCACCTACCCACTACTTTAAAGCATGCAAGTGTTTTTCAAACAGAACCTAAAATATATTTAATACCTGATGCAAGCCAGACCAACAGAAACACATGAAAATCCCTCAACAAGAAAAGTTACAAATAAGCACGGTAACATTACTGAATTCCTACTGTAGCGTTTCACTTTTCTCAAGATGAAATGCTTATGGTTTTGGGTAAAAACCCGCTTCTTCAGTATTTTGGAACGGTTACAGGATAAGTGGCTCTAAAACACAGCCTCTTTCTTAAATATTGTGACAGTCCTAACAATACAGTGAAAATAAGTGCCAATTCTTATTTTACAAGGATTTTTAATTATAATTTTGGAACATTCCTATATATTAATACTTACGCTATTGAAAGCCAGCTTGATATTTCCTGCATCTAAAGTTGTAGCTCTTTTAGTTGAGCTGATGACCGTAACGAAGTCTTCAAAAGAAGTGTTCACTTCAACCACAAATCCTTTATCCTGTTAAAACAATTCCTTTGCATCAGGCAAGTAAGGAATTCTCACATTAGTGGTGATATACACGACATTAGTGCAACGTAAAATCCTACCTCCTGGTAGCAAAGATTTCACTTGAAAGAGGTATTTGGCATTAGAGGAGAAACAACATAATGGGGAGTTTTCCCCTCTCACCTTTAAGATGTCTTTTATTATCTTCTTTTCATCGTGGTAACGTGCTTTTAAGTCTTCAACATAGAACTTGAAAAGATCAAGTGCTGTCGATCCTGATGAAAAAACTAAATAAGTCAAAAGCTAGCTCTAATAAAAGAGCTGCATTTTTAAAAAATGTAGAAAATATACAAACAACCCTGCTTTACTCTGCCCCAAGATTAAGAGCTTCACGCCTTACTTTTTACAGGGTTGGAAGGAAAGTATTCTTACCAGGTTGACCAAGCATATTAGTGAATCTGATGTCAGAGCTTATGGTCGGGTACAACTCCATCCAAGAGGACATTGAATGTAATTGTCCATGCTCATGAAGTTCATCTAAAAATATCTATAAAATACAAGTGAATTGGAAATTCATCATCACTTATCATACTTCCGACTTTGCTAAGCGCTGGAATGAATACTCCTGATAACTGGAATTGCATATTTGCTAAATTTTTATTTTTCCATATTCTTGCAGTTTCTGGCAAACAGATTTATTGCATCACAAAGTGGTGCAACTCTGACATTCGATTCATTATCTGCACCATTAGCCTATCCTACGAAATAAGAAAACACGGAGTCTCTTATCTGCATGACATGTCTAGGACAGAAAAATGAAGTCCACCAACCTGAAAAGATTCCCTATTTTTACGCTGCCGCCTTCTTTCTCTAAGCAAGCTTTTCTGTTTTTCTTCTTCCTCCTCTTTTTCCAGTGCCCTGATATGCTCTTCAAAACAGATCAGCGCATCTTCCTTATCCATATCTAGCAACAGGTAACAACAGAGCATTTAGGGTAAAAATTAAGTACTGCTACTCACTAACTGTAAGACCTTTCTTAAGAGATAACTGTTGCCAATTTTTGCTATTAATGGAGTGAGGTGAAAATTCATTGACCACTGAAATATATTAAAGACCTGTGCAGCAGCAAAACCACCAACCCTCTGTGCAAGAGGAAGCCATAGCCAGGAACCCTCACGGCTAAAGACAGATCCATTCCCTCCCCTCATCCAGAAGAAACGTGCAGACTTTTTACGTACTCTGAAGTTCCTCGTCTTCTGCAAACGTAGGATTGTCCATCAGATACTGCTGAGCCTCTGACCAAGTAGTGCAGTAAGTGACATTAGCCATGTTATCTAGTATGTTCTTTAAAGCTTCCCAATTCCTCTTTCGCAACTGTTTGGCTTGTTCCTGAGGAGAAAATGTAGTAATGCACCAATGCTTATTTGGTTCCCAATCTCTCTCCTACAAATTCCTCCCCTTCTGTTTGCATGTTGACTGTCCCTGAACTACGCACAGATTTGCGCTGCTTGCAAGATTTCTTTACCAAGAGGTATAAACTAACTTACTGGTAAGTCAAAAAACAAAACAGGTACAAAAGTTACCTTCTCTTTCTTAGACAGAAAAAACAAGACATCCTCATAAATTTCAAGACGATCACGCTCAGATATTGCATTCCAGACTTCCATCTCCCCAAACATTTGTTCAGCTTTTCTATATAAAGAAAGAAAAAGCATACAACAATTTACTGGTGAATACTAATTTAACATGTCCCGCTGTCTTGCAATAACATCAGCTACATTATAGGCAGTAATGCTTTTGTACATCTCCATAATTTCTCTCTTGGACAAATTCAGTGGCAGCTTTCTCTCCCTCTTACAAACAACGAAAACAGTTGAGAATCAATATTCCTCTCCATAAAGTCCAGGTTCACCTACAATTCTAGTAAGCACCCTGTGAAGTCAGCTGAAGAAAGTTTTCAATGACAAGCCTACTGGACACGCCTCCCTTTGGGCAGTTGCAATGTCTCTCTTTTTTCTTTCCTATTTGTGAACTAGACAGAGAAGAACAAAGTTGCACTGTCCTTTAGATTCAGACAGCTATTGTGTAACATTATTATCAGATTTAACCCTTAAACAAGAACATGATAAAATTAAATTAAAACAAAAAAGAATGCGAGTTTTAAAAGGATAGCACAAAAAGCCACAAAACTATTAATTTGTTGTAGGTGGGAAATCACCTATAATTACTCGTTGTCTGCATCGACCTAGAATCTTGACCACCTATAAAACCACAGACAACGTTAAGTCACAGTGGTGGATAAACTCAAACTTCACACAACTGTTTCTCAACACTTCATCAAGTCTTTCTGGAGAGGAAGAAGCCTTACCAGTCCACATGCCTACCACCTGAAACCAACCATCAGTATTGTGAATTAAACTGTGCTGTCAGAATCAATCCAAACAAATGAAAGCAATTTTTAAAGGTAATCTTGGCTTCAAGCACAGAAGGGGCTGCTCACGTGCTTAACATCATACGTTTAACAAAGTTATCACAGCTTTACACTCAGACCACATTCCAACAGACTCCAGATTCATTATGCATAAAGGCAGGGTGCTGACTCACCTGTCTTACACCAAGTTGCTTGGTGTCAGTGCTCACAAGTACTGTATCAAGTACTCACAGAGAAGAAAAAATCTGAGTCTGGACAATTTGTCAACTGAGATTTTAAATTTGACTGAACTTTGATAATACGGATTTCTGGCAGGCTTGGTATTTACTATGGGCTTAATAACCTGACAGGTCTATCCCACTTCTAGTTTAACACTTGGGATGTTGGCTGCAGACGTGCCAGAATTTGACAGCATTTACACGGTATCACATTCCATGAACAAGCTACCAGACTTTCTTTGCTCTTAATGGCAGATGTAACAGAACATCTCCCAGTGTTACCATTCACCTTTACTTATTCAAAATTCAACGGTACGGGTTGAATCAGTATGCCACTCTTTTGTGTTACCTCTTCTTTCTTTCCTGCCTATTTTGCCTGACTTCAATACCTTCTGTGAAAATGAGAAGAGTTGTTTTCCCATAAATATTTTACTTGCAGACTTTTCAAGGCTGAGCAAATACAAAGGTTAGCATTACCAAGAGCAAGCCAGGAACGTTTAAGGACAAATTAGCCAAGTTAGCAGAGTTCAGAACTTCATTTAAGATTGATCTTACTTGTATCTTGTTGTGGATGTCATCTTTTCATGGTTTTCAAGAAAACGCTGGAAGGATTCTTTAGCTTCTTTGTATTTTGATCTTGCTTCTTCTTTTTCTTCTTTTTCTGTTTGAACTTTGTAAGCATTAAAGGCTTGCTTTTTTTCACTCAACTTTGCCAAAGCACTTTGTATTAAAAACACAAAAAACAAAACAACAACATGAATTACAGAAAAGGAAATTAAATTAGAAAAAAACAAAACAAAACTGAAGAGTCAAAACATAAAACAGATCTGAACAATCCAAATCTTTGAGACAGATATATTTAATCTATATGGCCAGTCATCACCCTCTCTCTCCTTCAAGAGAAATGAAGTATCATTTAAAAAGGAAAGTAGTAAGAACAAGAAGTTATAAATAAAAGCAGTTAAGAATAAAGCGAACTACTATCCTATTTTCAGGCTGTGTTTACACATTTCAATATTATTTTTATGATTGTTACGAACCAGTTTTCCTGCCAATGTTTATGGGAGCCATCCATTTCAAAAAGTAACCTAGAAAGTCTTCGGCTCCAGTAAAAGCATTCCTTTGTTCTCAAGCAAGTCATTTAAATTGACTAAAATACAACTGTCAATTGCCTCATCTTTCACAAATCAAAAAATTAAACCTAAGACTTGTGCTTTACATAGTAAAGGAACAGCATTCCGTGACAACGGCATATGTTTACAAATGGACAAGTATGTATTAAACCAATCAAAAAGTTACACCAGTCAAGTCAAACTACCTCAAATAATACTTGTATAGAAATGTAATGAGGAAAGAATTAAGCAGTACCTGTATCTGGGATCATTAATGATCATTTTCATAGCTTGCTCCCAAGAGGCATTAGATGGTACTCTCTGTCAAGACATCACATCATTACTTTGGCACCAATTTCTAACAATGAGACCTTCCTTAAAAAAATCCTTAGAAAGAAAAGCACTACGTATTTTGGGGGTTAAGAAAACATTCTCTGTTACAAAACTTCAAGAGTTTATTAACAGTCAACTTGAGAAATGAAACTAGATTCCTTGGTATTATTGCTATTCCTACAATAAATTCTCCTAGAAATTTTTCTCATTTGAGAAAACACAGATTCTATACATTGAGGGAAACCCAAAGTGAATCTCATTTTACTCTCGGTTCACCTCCATCTTTAAAAAAAAGATGATAAAAATTCAAGATTTAGATGATTAGACAACTCTTTTATTAGAAATGTACCTCACAGTCAGTCAAAAATATTGGTAACCAGAATTTCAACAAACATTTAAATATTGTTAAAATTACAGCTTCATAGAAAAATGTTAAATCAGACTAGCTCATGGGAACGCTGCACACCAAACCTAACAGTTTGTTGATCAATACAAATCTCTAAACTGCCTCTGAAACATCTGGTGAAGGTATCCATCAGATCACTCACCATTCCAGTCTGAATTCTGGACACACACCAGACCGTTAGTTTGCATGGTAGTGTGGGAGTATGTAAAAGGAAGAAAGGAAAAAAGCTGACCTGAGAGCCCTGATGAAAACCCTACATCTGGCTCCTCACCCAAAGTACTTCTGAAAAAGGCTTAATCTGTACAGTTTTCACTGTATTTCTCTTCCCACATTTCTTGTCTAGCATGTAAGTCCTCTTTCACAACAGTGAGAGACTTTACAAAAAAAACAAACACACACAAAAAAGCCCTCTAGCTATATCTAGCAAATGTAGCTCTTGTAGTTCTATAAAGCATTAAGAATAGTAACTGACTGAAATACCTTTTCTTTTAGGAGTTCTTTAAATGCTTGCTTTGCTTCTTCCTTTGTATTCCACGTATAGGTTTTTTTAACTGGCTGTGCATCATCGTCATCTTTCTTTGAAGCAGCACTATAGACAAAAATGAACGATTTTAATATTTAAGCAATTTTTTTCTAAGTTGAAGTCACTGAAAAGTCATATAGGGTAAATGTATAGTGTTACCGCCAGAGAACTCTTCAAGCTATTGAAAATTTATCAGCTGTGAGCCACAAAAAGTTCCCTAGTAGCTTTAGGGGAAGGCTGGCAAGTGGGCATTAGATTTTTAAAAATAGATTTAAGAGTCCTTCCTCTTTCTTATTCATTCTGCACTGCTGCCACTGAGATTCATGCTCATGTTCCACTGAAGAAAGAGCTAGTTGTCAAAGAAGCCTGGCCACCTAGAACTGGATATAAACTAAATCTGACGAGAAATACAGAAGTTCAGAAACCCTAAATCCTATATAATTTTACTTACTCTGCTGAACCTTCCTGCTTGGAAGAATCGTCTGCTGTATTAGCTGCAGTTTCCGCACTCTGTTCCTGTGCAGCAGGTGCAGAAGTTGCTTGCTGTCCCTGTTCCTCTGCTGTGGCTGTGGCAGTACTCTCATTTTCTGTCGCAGAAGCTGCAGCAGTTTCTCCTTCAGAGGCTGCTGTTGCAGCAGTAGTGGCGGTGGTGGCAGCTGCTGCGGTTTCGGCAGCAGTTGTGGCTGTGGTGGTTGCGTTTGCTGCTTCTGTAGCAGATGCCGTTGCAGCTGACTCTTCGGGCTTGGTGCTGCAGGTATCAAAAATGGCAACAGCCACATTTAAGCACTGGAGAGCTTAACAGTTTAGGGAAAACAGTAGTTTAAAGAACTTCAAGTAGCAAGGGAGAGGTTTAAGTCAAGTTACAAATATTTTATCTCAGAATAATACAAAATAATCAGCTCTGAGATACAAAGGTTTCAAGGAAACTATGCATTTATGTATTATATCACAGGATAACATCACAGAACAGCTTGGGTTGGAAGAGACCTTGAAGATCACCCAATTCCAACCCCCTGCCATAGGCAGGGATGCCACCCACTAGATCAGGTTGCCCAGGGCCTCGTCTAACCTGGCCCTGAACACCTCCAGGGATGGGCATCCACAGCTTCTTTGGGTAACCTGTTCGTGCAAGGACCATTTTTAAGATTCAAGCACTACATTCTACTTTTAAGAAGTAAAGGCAGTAAAACACAGCACTAGTAATACACTAAAAACATACCTGTTTTCTTCTGCTTTAATCATTGCTAGAGGAGAAGAAGAAAACAAAATACAGCTTTAAAAAAAGACATTTTATATATGGTAAAAAGTCACTGTTAGTATGATTTAATAGAAGCACAGTTTTAAATATTTTCATTACCATTGTCCTCTGAAGACCGAAATCAGTTACAACTGAAACAGAATTTAGAAAACCCACTAAATTAAGATTAGGGTATATGAAAGGAATTTCTTCAATTTAAAGTAATTATTTCAATTTCAGACTATTTTAAAGAACAGAACGTCAAGCTTATGGAAACAGATCTTTCCTTCTTTCTTATTTGAACATTCACTGATGCTTATTCATTGTAGTATTATACATATTTGTTTCATAAACAGCTGATTTTATAGTTTTTCAACAAGACCTTATTTCCCTCACTGTACCCAACAAAACTGTTCTAAAAGTGTGGAGCAAGAGCACATCATCGTGTTTTTTTTTTTTTTTTTTTTTTTTTAAAAAAAAGAGACAATGTTCTGTGTCCCTCCCCTCCTGTTTTTACAACAGAGAAGAACAATACAAATATACTAATATTTTTTTGCCACAACAGTTTCTCATAATATTTTTTGAGATAAATTAACAGGAAATAATTACTTAAGCAAAGCCTGGCACACAGTTTGGGCTTTCAGTAGACACTCAGCTTTCAGTATAAAACATATTACTATTTTTAAAATTCTTCGAAGACACCAAAACAAAATACATTTCCTACTTGATTATAAGCTATATAGTATTACACAAGTCCAGCACCCTTTTATCCTGTTCTCCCAAGTGAAGGAGGATTACCACGGTAGCTCCTCTGCTTCTTGTCTTCCCTCACAAACCTGAGCCCATTAAAAAATTCTACCAAAAGTTCCCATGTTTCCAAATAATTGGTGGCTAAGAGTGAAATCATGCAACAGACTCAAACAAAGCATAATGAGAACGTGCACATCGCCCTGAACAAGCCACCGCACATTACATCCTAATTTAGCTCCAGGTTAAGGACACAAGGGGGAGCTTCTGCTGCTGCACTACAGAAGTGGGCAAGGACTGAGGGCATTAGGGAAAACTGGGTGGCAACGAGGTAGAAAAAACAAAGAAAAGAATGCTCCATAGAAATCACAGATCACACTAACTCTGTTGGATACAGCTAATTCCAGTAGTTCTTATTTCTAGCAGAAGTGCAACTCCTATGCTCTGACAACAATCTTCTGCCATAATTCATGCATGTGCACAGCCCGCAGCCCTCTGTCACCCTCCTTACTCAACTTTATTGACATTACCTTCAAGATCTTCAAGTTCTTTGGGTTTTGCCCAGCGCGATTCCTTTGTTTGGGAATTATAGTAGTATGGCTTTCCAGAATCAGATTTGTACTCTTTCCAGGGACACTTTGACAACAATTGCTAATGGAGGAAAAAAAAATAAAATCAAGTTTCCAGTAATATTTTATAATTAGAAGACTGCTAGAAGTGAGCCATAAGCACTAAGCCAAGAAATCATTTAAGGATCGACAAGTACAAGGCATTTACTTGCCAAGGAAAATCCTCCCTAGTGATGGAAACACATCACTTGTCTAAATATTGAAGAATGCCACCCTTTTGATTGGGAAAAATTACATATAAATTGTGGAGAACTGTTTTAGTTTTGTCCATTTTGCAGCTTTAAGTTCCACCAATATAAGGAATGGAATATAAACATACTTGCAACACTTCTACTTTTAGGAGTTGGCCCCCCTGATAAAAATCTGCTGGCGCACCTATCCTGCATGGCAGTCACGCAGTAACTTCTTGCCTTCACACACACTCACACAATACAGTAATTTTCCTTTGAATTTAGTTTACCTCAGCTGGTGTTTTGAGATCATCTGGCTTCTCCCACGTAGACTGCTTTGTTTCAGTATTATAGTAGTATGTTCTTCCATCAGGTGATTTGTGTTCCGTCCACGTAGATTTCTAGGAAATTCGAATATAACATTAATGATGAACAATAATTGATGACCGAGATGCTACCAAAAGCCACTAAAAAGTACGATACAAGTGGAAAGCAGATAAACCTGTTTAGAGTGCTCTTCATTAACAGAACTGTTGGTTGTGGCGGTTTGCTGAGCTGCACAAACTACGGGATGTGTTGTCTGAGGGCGAAACAAAACAGAGCTCTGAAAAGACATTCTGGTTACTATTTGTTTTTCATTTGAATGTGCATATTAAATATAGTAAATAATTCAGCAGCAAAGAAAATGCAGCAAAATAAAATCTAAACATGTTGGTGTTGTTTTCAAGAATCTAGTTTGTGCTAAGCTATTACGCCTCCCACCGCCCTCCCATTCAGCAATCCAAGGTATCCAACTGCCATCAGAAAGGAAAAGATAATGTGATCAGACCCTAGCAACTTCAAGTAATAATCCCCAAAGCATGCCATATTTTCAAAACTAAGAAAAATTTCCTTCAAGGAAATCTGACTTCAGGAGTTTAACATGAACTCAGGAGCTTTTCAACAACAGCTTACATAAACTTACTGAAATCAGAGGTGGCAGAACTCAGCTTTAGCTGAAATCTGTTCTGAAAATCTGCCATTTCAGTTACTGAGTATGGCTGAGAAGAAACAACCCTTTCAGAGGTCAATTACACAGAATGCAAGTCTCAGAAATAAAAGGACAACTGATATTCGCTCATATTCATCTAATAACTGGTATTCATTTAATAATTACACTAGGTAAAAATCTGCTTATAAACAGCTCATGTAACACAAGGGAGATTTAAAAAGGAAAAAAAGGAGGAACAACTTTCACTCTTCTTCAGTACAAAGCCACAACTCTACCCTGAATAACTGCCTAGCCTGACACTGGCAGGCTTAAAATTGAAAAGAGACAGCTTTAAAGTAACATGGGTATTTTTGACCTATCTGAACAGTGAGTGAATTATATCCTAGACACCTAAAAAAAAAATCAAAATAAACTGCCCTGCATACTAGAAGAACTAGTCAAAGATTAATTTCAAAGCTCAAAAATTCATGGAAATAACAAGAAAAGCAGACCTTCTACTTAATTTCAAGCTCAATTCCTTTAAAACTACTCTAAAACTACTAATGTCACATAAAACATTTTGAAAGCCTTGGCAAAGCAGAAGAAATGCATTTGAAGCTATTAATTTTAACACTAACTACCAATTGATAATCTAATGTAGCATTAAATCACAGATAGGCCAGCAAGCTTCATAAATGGAGGACAAAAAAAGTTTTAAATCTGTAAAGCCATGTTCGCGCAACATCACGCTTCTATCAAAGACTTCTAGAATTTTGATTTTCACCTACCTGAGTTCCAGGTGGCGTTACACCTAAAAAACAACAATCAAAAAAGGCTGGTTACATTTTTTTTTCCTAGGTAAAAACACAATCTTAAAGAAAAATAATTTCTCTGGGAATCAGTGACAGTTAAATTATGTTTTATGGAAGTGTGATTTTTTTTTTTGGGTACTTCATCTAATTTTGGTGAAATACTTTGAAATAATAATAGAGCTTATACTTACCTACTTGCGCGTCCATGCTGTTCACCCCTGGCTGTAGAAACAATCAGCAGATATTTAAGCACCAAGTACAATTGTAATTAAATCAATAAATACAGTACTTAGCTAAACAAGTGTGTGTTCAGCAGCAAAATGCTCTGATGTCTTAAATATGGATTCCTAGCTTCCCATCACCCACACAATTATTACTGGTGACTTGAATTAGGAACATCAAGCTACTCAGAAAGGCAATACACAAAATAAGCTACACCGGGGGGCTCTCCTGCCATTATCCCAGTATCTGTCTTTATCTCCCAAATAAATTATCTCCTACATAAAGCTTCATCACAATTAGCGATAGCGGTTTCACAGTCCAGCTGAAGAAACCAAAGACATACCCAAAAGATTTCCTTACAAAACTAAAACAGCTGACACAAAAGACATTTTAAAATTCAAAAAAGTGAAATTAAACTCACCGGAACCGTAGGCTGCATAGCAGCTTGGGACATGTGAGACATCATCATTCCAGGCATTACCGACTGCATCATTCCAGGCATCTATAATTAAACAGCATTTCAGATATACTTTATGATATTTATTTTAAACATTAAATATGCCACCTCTCATCTTTGTTTTAAAATAATTACATGATACTTGTTTAAATACAAATGAATCTTCTAAGCATTTGGAAACAAAAAGTAAGTTACATCTGTAATCCTGAATTCCTGTAAATCCTGTAATCCTGAATCAGAATCCTGATTCGCTTCTGATTCCTACAGAAACTTACATTAGGAGCAACACATCTCAATTATCCTGAAGTCTGATACTTAATACTAACAAATACCACTACAACAAAAGAACAGCAGCAAATGATGAGGTATGTAATCTGCTCGATAAGCTATTACTGAAATTGTAACTTAAAACAGGGAAAAAAAAGGTTGGGAAATATTTCTGCAAAATTCCAAGGCCACATGGAATGAATTAAACATTGGAAAAGTAAACTGAGAGTCTAAGATTTGTTCTGTTCACGTTTTTTTTGCAACTTTCAACCTGTCTCCCTTTCCCCTCACCTCTGCAAACAGGAAGAAACACTTTACGGGAACACTAGAAGAATGAATTTCTGCAAATAACTTCAAGATGAAGAGCTATTACATTTAAACATCAAAAACCCTAAGTAATTTCTGAACTCTTTTGTTAAAGATCTGGACAAAGATCTTCATACCGACATACAGTATTAACTACGTACAACGTGAATGAATGGGGATAAACACCGTACCACAGCAAGGAAAAGTTTGAGTCTAGCCTTGTGTCTGAGTTTGTCGGGTGATCTGATGGGATACAAAACATGAACTGCTACTCAGATAAGCTAGTCTCAAGGGATGCTTATGCAGAAGTTACGCACTGAATTGATACGCTGGAAAGCCGATAATGCTTTTGTTTAATATTTTGTATGTTTCCCATTATTATTTTTACCAGTCCTGACTTCTAAGAATTGCTTAACTATTAATAAAGTGGCAAAAGGAACAAAATATACAATCGAGGTATTGCCAACACCATTTTTTGGCCACCGATCCCAAACAGATCTCTAGAAGTCAACCCCCTTCAACCTTCCAGTTGTGCCCCTTTACCTTTATTGTCCTTGGCAGGCTGGCCAAGAGACCCCATCCCCCTGTATCTTCAGGGAGCACCAGGTTACCACTCTCCTCATCTTGCATCTCGTGGGGAAAGAGGGTATGTGGTAGGGCTACTGCTCCACCCTCAATCCACAAGGTTTTCTTGGGAGGGTGAGGGAGGAAGGAAAGACTGGAAGGCGGTCCCTCCTATTCCTCGCCATCCTGTAGAAGCAGGAGAAGAAAGCGCTCTTGCCCCACTGCTACTTCCAACTAAGGGGGCTCTGAGAGCATCAAGCTTCTTAAAAGCCCTGGCCCAGGTCCTGCAGAAACCCCGAGCACTGCTCTGTTTCTGTGTGACACTAACACACAAAGTTTAAAAATCAAAAATCTGTTGGGAAGGTGACCCTACTCATTCCCAAAAGGCCGTCCTTCCTCTGCCTGATGCTGAGAGGAGGCCACACTACTGCTGCTATTACCTACGCAAGGAGACACTTGTCCTGCAGGGGTTCACCTCAGAAAGGAGAAAAGCTAGGAAAACACCTCATCCTGCAAAATTTCCCCAATAACCTCCGATAACTGCTGGAAGAACGTGGTTATCACCCAAGGAAACAAGGCAACACGAGCTGACACTTCCACCCATCTGGCATGAGGGTATCACCACCCTGTCCCATCCTCAGGGCTGCAAGATAATTAAGCCTCTAATCCCTTCTCTGCCATGCCATTTATCTTTAGCTTTTTAGTCTATATCTACCAAGAATTCCTCAGTTCTCTATCTACACTGCTCACTAAAATATTAGACACTGAAATGGCTAAGAACATTACACACATATTACATGGTAAAAATAGTGGAAGAGAAGTAAACAAACCAAAACAGCTGTTAAGCAGAGGAATAAAACAGAATTGATATATAAGTTTTTAACAAAGTGCAATAATTTTGAAGATCTAAGAGGCTGCAAAACCATGCTGAAGAGTCCTCTCAGGCTCAGTGCATCAGTGGAAAAAAAGCACATTCTCTATCCAAGGTACTGCAAAGGAGCACAACGAGCAGCCAGGATGTCCCTGTGGGCTCTTCTTGAAGCAATAACCATTCACGACAACCCCTCACCAGGCTACTTGATAACCCTCAGTTTCTACTTAGACAAACTGCTTCGAAGCAGTATTGCGAAGCAGCACTTCTTACATCCAGAAAGAGAACTGCTTCTCAGTCGGAAACCACACAGGGAAGGATTTTTCCTTATTTAAAATAAAGCTTTAAATCTGCAAAAAGCACAGCTTTGATTCTGGCTACTCTACCTGTCAACCCAGTTTCACACCAGCCAACGTGAACGGCCAAGTTTATTTTCCAACTGCACATTCCACTAGCAACAACAGCGCATTACACGTCACTCCCTAGGTTTCTGGAAGGAATTCTGCACAAACTCCAGTTGTAAATATTTTTCCCTGCAGTTTTTGTCTACCTGGACAGAGCAGCTAGCCAAGAATGAAAGAAACATGAAATCCCCTAACTTTTCTACTTCCGCGAAGAACCTACACTTTTCAGTTCTGACACGTACTAAGGTACGACCTTACTTCTCCAAAATCCACATAGAACCAGCAGCAAGTTTTTTATTCAAGTTATAGCTTCATACTTCTATCAATTAATGCTTAAAGGGCCAAATGAAGAGCACCGATTATCTGCTATAACGAGAATAGTTTCTGCACATCACACGTGGATAGGAACTGTGGCATAAGACACCCTGAACGATTAACCTTAGCTCTTGCAAGCTGCCATGTGAGACTTACCTACACACGGGGATGACCTGACATCGTTATGGGAAGAAAGAAAAAGACACTAAAAATGCGTTACCTGCCCCATCGGCGGTCCTCCCATGGGAGGCATCATCTGAGGCATCATACCATGCGGAACCGGCGGCATATTGGGTGGCCTCTGCCCCATGGGGTGCATCCCCATGGGCGGGTAATGTGGCATCCCTGGGTGTCCCATCTGAAAGGCAGCAACAAAGGAAATACGATGAGCGTGAAGCCAACAACCCACAGAAGCACTCAGAACAAAGAGAGGCTGAATGCTGGACTGAAAGTTATTTAATCAATTTTAACTCAATACTGTGTAAGAGCAATGACAGTAAGCATTTGATCTTCCAGGTCCTCTAGAGTCACGAACATTAGAACAAATCAAGCTTCAAAACCAACATCCAAATGAAACCTCCGCAGTCCTTCTCAAGCCACCTTATGGCTTCTCATAGCAAAGCATCCTAAACTTGGGTTTGGAATTATTTCTACATGCTCTTCTGCACAACTATGAGTGAGTTTGCTCATCGTGCAAAGTTACACGCTTTCCTTTCACTCCTCATATCCTCGTCTGAAAGAGATTTTACAGTGAACGTGATCACCATCTCGTTGTTTTCTTAAACAACTGAACTCTGTTGCTCTTGCAATGCCTGCTATGGTCACACGGCAAGAACAAAAGTGGCTATAGATGACAGATGTCATTTTTTAAGGAATTCTCAAGCACGTGCCTTCTCTTGCGGCCACAAGTATTGGTTCTAGGAGTGCTTTAGGAGCCGCACCGTGAAGGAACTTCCTTGCAGAGCACACAGCCCAGCCTTACACCACAGCCCTGCAGGCTGATGCTCCAGATCACTCCAGAATCACCACCCGAAGGTGCCATTTCAGAGCGCTGGCAGCAGCAGCAGCCCACCCCCCTTTCCCCAGCCACCTCCCCCGTGGTTCCCCGCGCATCCCCGCCCCTCACTCACCATGAGCGAACCGCGGTCGACGGCGCCGGGCCGCATGGCGGGGCTCAGCAGGCTGCCCCCGCCGCACCTGCCCAGGAGCCGCCCCCGCAGCGGCTGCCGCGACGAGGGCCCGAAGGGCATCAGGGGCTCGGGCTCGCCGCGGGGCGGGAGCAGCGGCGCCAGCAGGCTGACTGGCTTGCCCGCCGGCCAATCGGGGCGGCCCGCCAGCCGGCTGCCCTTCGGCGATTGGTCGGCGGCGGCGGCGGCCACGGGCCGGACGGCGTCCCCCGGAGTCAGCTGCATGAGGGGGGGCGGCTTGGGCAGCGAGAAGGGCAGCGGCTGAGGGGAGGCCGCGGCAGCCGCCGCCGCGGAGTCGCCGCCCGACATATCCCGACCGGGAGCGGCTCCCCCGAGAACCGGGCGGAGAGGGGAGAGGCGAGGCGAAGCGGGAGCGGCCCCTTGGCGGCGGGAGGCTGCGGCCGGGCCAGGCCGGGCCGAGCGAGGGCGGCAGCGGCGGGGCCGGGCCCCGGAGCGGAGCGGGCGCGGGGGAAGCTGCTGCGGGGCCGAGCCCGGGGGACGCCGGGAAACTGGTCACGTGGGCCCGGGGCGGGCCACCAGGAGCCGGGTGGTACCACAGTGCCTGGGAAGGGGGGGAACAGCGCCGCGCGTGCTATGCTGCCCGCCTGAGCGAGCAGGGAGGGGGCGGGCGATCCCCCCCCTCTGCGCCAGGTGGTAGATGGAACGCGCCGACCCGAAGGCATTCGCGCGTCTGTCCCCCCTCGCGTTACGGCGCGTTGGTACGGGCCGAGGCAGGGGTGCGCGCGCGCGCGCGGCAGGGCGGCCACGGCTCCCCCCGCCCTGGGCGGGAAGTGGTTGGCGCCCGCTGGGCCGGCGGGACCCGGCCTGAGGCGGGGGGTCGGGGCGTCCCGGTTCTGGGGCGTTCTTTGGGGCAGATCTGTGTGAAATCGGGGGGTTTTGTGCTTTCTGGGAGCCCCGGCCTGCGACCTCCAGCGAGGGCTGGTGCCGGAAGCCCTGAGAGGAAGGGGAGGGGGAAGAAGGAGAGCTGAAAGTTCGTCTGATGTAAAAGTCCACCACAGCTCTTAACTGAAATCGAGTGTAACCTCGGTTTTCAATAAAGCGTTACAACACAAAGTTGTGTGCCCTTTCAATAAAGTGTTAAAACGTGAAGTTGTGTGCCCTTTGCGTGTGGTACATACGCAGGTTTTTAAAATAATGCGTCTACTGAAAGTGGTTGGCGTGAAGAATATAGTTGTTAATCTAGGTAAAGCTTGCGCAGTGTGTGTAAACCCTCTCTTTAATTATGTACATTTACAGGGAGCACCAGCTGTTTCTGAGTATCTGTAATTTAAAATGCAGTTGAGCTCCGTATAACTCCTGTAGTTTGTTAAAACCAGTTGTGAATGTGGCCTTTTAGATACCGTGGTGTTTGGGGTGTCTTTTTTTTGGGGGGGGGGGGACACTGGATACCACAAATATAATAACTTCTAGGTGTGAAAGTACTCTTACAGGTGTCCTCCTGTCATTTAACAAGTCTGCTCAGCGGTAGTCTTCAGTTCCATATGAAGATTAATAGGATTTGTGCAAGATGGGATCCAACAAAGATCCACAATTACCATCTAGGTGGGCCTGCAACAAGATCATAACACTGCCGTGGTATTCTTTTGGCAGAGCACATCTGTTGATAGAACATGTTTCTCGTTCTGCCAGTGGCTTTCCTCGTCATCTCATGTGCCTGTCAAGTCAATTAATTATCTCTTAATAATTAAGATTCCATGTAGGTGTTGTATGAAATGCACAGATTATCACCTGTGCAACGTGCTCTGGGTGATCCTGAACAGAACAGTGTGTGTGGCACTGCCAAATTACTGGAGGAAAGCATTAAGCATTATCTTGACGCTTTCAGCTGGCTTTTTTAGGTTTATTATAAAACAGTTAACGATACTAAGCCTGGTTTTGGGTTCCTGTTTGAAAGATAGAAACAAACACATCGGGCAAATGGTATTTGAGCCACATACCTTGCTACTGATTTTCAGTGTCTTTTTGGGTGAGTCTTAGATACCCTTTTATGAAGACATACGATGAATTTGCTCAGACTGATGTTAACTTCTGCGGTGACCAAAGGAGGAAATTTAAAAGCATAAATGGAAATATGGGAGGATTGAGTTATTGATCTGTAAAGGTGCTTTTACTTTAATATGCTTTTTTAAAACCATATTGAAGTTTTGAATGTTTGATCACTGTGTGATAAAACAGGACAGCTTGTGAACAGGATATTAAAACTTGATTTCTGTCGTACCAAACAATTGGTGTATCTTTATCAGCTTTTCTGATCGGTGTCCTTTCCTGCCGGGTTGGCATGTCCTACTGTACTACTGTATTATTTTTTTTTTTTTTTTTTTTTTTTTTTTTTTTTTTGGAAACCTGGCCAGGAAAGTATAAACCAGGCATGTTTGAATTTGTTTCTAAATGCAAAATTACGTACTTTAGTGACTGCTGTTTTGGCCAACTTCACTGTGAACCTGAAGCAATTCTTTTGGAAACTGCTCGTCTCTTGCAGACAGCCTGGTTTATACTTTCCTGGCCAGGTTTCCATGTCAGTGGGCTGGCTGCACGTGCAGCTTTCTGCTTCGTGGCTCAAATCCAGTTGCAGACAGCACAGTGCTTGGACCAGAAGGTCCTTACCTGGTATTCATCATGTGAAGGAGTCAACCCGTCCGTGAATTCCTGGGTCTTGGCGGAGGAGTTACCAATCCCATTCACCTGCATTGTCTGCATGGTTTAGAGATGAATAAAAGGCTATGCTCTGTGTCAGAAGAACACTGGAAATTTGGCTTCATAATTATTTATAACTGGTATAAATGCCAGTAAATACTAATAAAGATGTGCTCAGGGCAGCTATGAAGGTGCAGGTACGAATGGCAAGGCATGTCTGCGTGCATGGGAAGGCGGGCAGGCTCTGCTGGGGGTTTGGCTGTACTGGTGCCAACGTAGCTATCACAGACAGGAAAACATCCTCTGTTTTCAGCAGGGAAAGCTCTGCTGCGTTAAGGTACTACTGTCTTCACTCAGTAAACACTTCGGTTCAAAGTTCTGTTTCAGACATGGCTTCCTGATTTATTTGTTTATATCTGAAAGGGAAGAGCAAGCAGCGCTGCGAGCTCAGCAATCAGGATGTAAGCCGTGAAGAGATTTGTGTTTATGAACGTGTTCCTGGGTGAATCCGCTGCTGTCTGGGGAGGGCTGGACTCACGATGTGCCCATAGTGAAAGTGGCAAATATTGGTCCTTGAAAAGTTTTGTGAAACTTAGGTTCAAATGCTACTGAAAAAGACCGACCATCTAGTTCTCAAGATTTACAAGAGGGGTGGATGCATATAACATGAACAATAGCCTAGAGACAATGGAGGCAGGAGTTTTGCTAGAAACTAAGAATTTACCTAATCTCTTGTTTAAAAACATCCTGCGGAGCCGAGCAGTTTGTTTGACAGAGGCAGCTATGTTACAGCTGTTACTGTGTTCCAGCATTCATCTCTTCGGAGCGTGTGGGCAGATCTCTTTGTTTGCTGATGACACTGATGCAATACATTCACCTGGCAGCGTGATTAGCCATCCGCTGTTACGTAGCCCCAAAAGAAGCCAGACATGTCAATGGGGTATGTAGTAGTCCTGAGGGGCTGCCAGGAGAGCAGGAAGCCTTTGGGACTGTTTCTAGTTTTTTTAAATTATTTTTTAAATTATTTTTTTCCCCCAATGGAGTGGAAGGAACTAATGATGATCTATTTTACTGTGGTGATAAGTTACTTAGCATGTATGTAAACTAGGGAGTAACCTGCCTGAATAATTGTTAGAGCCCAACAGTTAACGTATACGGCCATTATAATTATGGTGTTGTGGATTTAGGCGTTGTGATTATTGTTGAAATATTACTCTAAAATATGATGCACTCATGAAACCTAGACAAAATACTTTTAGAGAAGACAAATGAATCTGCTACGAATGGTTGCTCAGTATAAGCTGAACCTGTGTTAACCATGCCATGGTGCTGCAGAACAGGCGGATGCTGCACTGAGATACACAGGAGCATAGCTTAAGAGATGCAGGACACAGTCTTGGCTGTGCTTAGTGTTGGCACAGCTTCGGCTGATCTGTTGGTGACCTCAAGCCATCTGAAAGAATAAAAGGCTGGTGCAGAACGTGGGCGAGGCTGAGATGCAGTGCTGAGCAAGCAGCTACCGCGTGTGCTCCTGTGCAGGGACAGCTGCTGTACGAGTGGGATTGTGATGGTGACATTCGGAATAAAATTAAATTTTAAACTTTGTCATAAGATCAAGCTGGAAAGCAATAATTTATTTGGAATTAAAAAAAAAAAAAAACTGGCACTAAAAACTGGCACTATTTTCTTAACTCTGCCATGCACAGGGAGACTAGTTCCTTTACTAAAAGTATCCGACTGAAAATTATTTGCTGCTAAAATGAGTTAAAATTCAACAACAGTAGTCAAAAGATTCTGCAAATAACTTCGGTAGGAACTAGAATAAAATCACACTTAGCCCCCAAGCATGAGTTGATGTCAGCGATGGGAAGTTTAGCTTTAAGTGGCGTGTACATCCTGCGATTGCATAACTTGTGATGTGTCTTTCTTTTTTTTTAATTGCACTGCCTATTTTATGGTGTGTTGTCTCCTCATTCAAAGGGAACCAGACGTTCAGGGAATGGGGATTTTACTTCTCTGCCCAACACCTGATTCCCACCCCTGCCATTATCGTCAGGGCAGGGGGAGCCCATAAAGACCTCTTTCAGACTTTTTCAGTGTCTTGTCTTATGGTACGCTGGCCGTGGCAGTAGCCTCGTACCCTTTGTGTTTTACTTTTAATCTTTCTTGGACTGTGGGATCAAGGAAAATTTCTTTGCAAATATCCACTGTAGTTCTTAGGTTGCGGATAAGAGATTAAAAATGCAATCGGCTTCTACACCGCGTGTGCTTCTGTATGGATTTATATCTCAAAGCAACACACTATGCATCGCGATTTCTGTGTTGTTCAGCCTACGAAATAAAGGTATTCTGGTGAGGGATTGATTTGGGCTCTCTGATATGTTCGCTAATCACATATTGCTTCTCCGTGCTGGAGAAGAAAGCCAGTTTTACTACACTTGTAGATGTTGCTTCTCAAGGTCCCAGCGTTTGTTACAAGAGGGTGAAATTCAGCCGACTGCCGTACCAGGAGCAGAATTTAACAGGCAGAGCTTTTGCTGTTTCCAGTCCCGCTCCAAGCCAGTTCTGTCGCGTCAGGATGGAGATGCCGCGCAGATTGGGAATTAGCTCCCCAGTCACTATTTTACAAAACTCCTACCTTGAAATTAGAGTTAAAACTGTAAACTCACATCCTAGTGCCTCCAACAGAGCCCAAATTAACAGTCTCCTAGTACACAAACATTAAAAGGCCTTTCCTTAATCAACCTTTTCTGGCATGGTGTAATTTATATTTTTTTGATCTCACATTTGCTATCTAGAGTTAATGGTGTTACTGAAGCCTCCCAGTTAACCTCAACCTGCTTCCTACCCAAACACGACCTGCTCACCTCTGACAGAAGGGCTCTGGTTCTGCACCTGGGAGCAGTGCTTGCTCTAGCCTTGTAATTTCCAGCGGAGGGAGGTGCTGGCTCCTGGAGCAGCAGTCCCTGATTTCTCTGGCACATCTTCCAGAGCAAAGATACACGAAAGATGTCCTTCTCCTCTGGTGCAAGCACTCCACCCTCCCTCAGTTTTGCATGCTCTGCTCTGCAAGCTATGACTCCGCTTTTATTTACTGCACGCTTTCACCCGCTGGAGCTTCCCTTCCCTGTTGGGGCAGACTTGTGGTGTGAGAACCACAGTTCACTGCAAGAGCCCCAAATCTGGAAGGACTGAAGAATGCAAGTTGTCCTAATGAATTTGCATTTGGGTTTAGGAGAGCTGAATTTGGCAGGTTGCTTTTGATTCCGCACAGCAAGCATAGCTTGAAAAAGGGGGTTGAAATTGCTTTCGTTAGCTCAAGGTGCAAGTTTGCTATTTACAGTCTAATTTTTATTTGCGTTTAGTAGACTTACTTTAGGCAGTAATATCTAAAGGAAGTTATTTTTTTTTTTTTTCATTTTTCCCAAAACTTTTTGCATAGTTTTACATTTGTTTTGATAGAGTACATATTTGTTTTGCACCCTGCCTTCCTTTCCAGTCCTCCAGGAAAGCCCCATCAGTACAGCCACGTTCTGGAAGCTGTGGGAAGCTGGGGGGAATGAGCGCTAGATCTCAATTGCTTGTACGGAATGGTAGATTAAATTAGTTAAATGTAATTAAAATACTTAGTCTTTTATTTTTTGCTCTTAGAATTGCACTGTTTGTACATTTCTATGTATAAACCAAGCAGATAAGCGGTCTCTTAGACACCTGTCACGGCGTATGTCGGCGGCCACTTTTGGGAGCACAGCGGTTTCAAAGGCAGTCTGTGGTCTGGCCAGCAGGGTGAGGGCTTGTACACAGAATATGATTTAACACCGCGAAGCTAAAGGAAAATATTAGTGAAGCTTCCAGCATGTCTGTCTTGGGATTCAGTTAATAAACCGGGAACAGCTTGTTGAGGAAAAAAAAAAAAAAAAAAATCTAAGATTATTATTTTTATTATTATATATATATTATATGTATATTTTAATTTCAGAATGCCATTTAGAATTCTTCCACTTGATGTGCACTGGTACAATAATTTCAAATGTTGTCATATTAAGCAAAGAACAAGGGAGTCCAAAAAGCAATGTTGCCTTAGCAACTGCGGTCTTGGATTCTGGAGAGATTCGAACTATTGTTTTCTAACATTGAGTTTAAGAAATATCTCTGGGCATTGGAAAAAAAAAAATTGCTGGAATCATATTCTACATGAAGCCGGTGATGTTTTTGTTTTGCAGGTGAGCCTAAATGATTACTTCATAGCACATGTGCTCCAGGCTACAGAGTAGGTTGTTTTTTTTTTCTGTTACAGCTTCATAACTAATTCAAGGGTTGAATGGATTCTGTTTATTAAAAGTATAGTATAATGATGATGTTTTTTTTTTTTCTTCCCCTTGCAAGGAGTCCCAAGATGTATTCTGGTTAGAAGCATTGAGCGCATAACCTCAGTGTCTATATCAGGAATTATAGAGAACTTTTCCCTGTTACAAAGGTATTTTTTGCAGCTTATTTCTTCCTCCCGAACAGGGGTATTTGTTTTTCCCTACTTTATTCTACGAAAAATGAAATCTTTCAGTGGTGTATTTTGCATTATAAATGATGGGATTACATCATATGCTGGGTGCTTTGTTATCATGGCATTTTATCACAATTATTTTCTGCTTCCACTCGTGCTGTCAGCTATTGTGGAAAAAACGAGACCAAGAGTAGAACTGGCTTCAGATTAGCCCAATGTAGAAAGAAAAGTAACAGGATTAACTTTTTCTGTGAAAAAAAATCTAAATCAGAGATTGAACGCAGTGTCGTTTCTGGGGGGCTCTTGGTGCATCGTGCTCTTAGGAGAAAGGAATGGGAAGTGTAGCCTCTGGGGAGCCTGAAACTTCTGTGAAGTGTGTTGGTCCCGGAGGTCCTGCTTTCTGTTATTGTTTTGGAGAACTTTAGAGCCTGACAAATTCAGGTTCCTGGGAAATCAGTTGAATCCTGACTCTTCAGGTCAGTTCAGGAAGAAAAGGCTTTAGATGTTCGGCATTGTGAGGAGCAACGCATCCAAAGCCAGCATCATCTCTGGTGCCTGCAGTTTGGGAGAGTAGAGCTAATGCCTGCCAAGCCTTAGGAAGGAAGTGTGCAAGACAGACATAGTGAAGTTGATGGAAAATGCAGAGCAAAGCTATGTGATGACAACAAATGATTCTCACTTTGGGTTGCTTACTGCTGCCTGAGGGTGTGAGAGGCTGGGGGGAGCTTCCCTCCGAGGTGAGTAACGTGTGTGCACTGTGGATCCCACGGGTGAAGGGTGGACTTTCACCTGGCTTGCTTTCACTTGTTAAAATGCAGTGCAATGACTAGTTACTGATTTTGATAAAGCTACTAAGGGATTTGATGCTGTATAATTACATATCCTACTTTATTGTTTTCATATGCTTGTTTTGTTTCATAAAAATCATGCCATCAAATACAGATCAGTGATGCTTGTTGCTTGATCCTATGGCTGTATAGCTGATGAATTCATGGATTTAAGGCAAATAATCCGTATTTCATTACCAGCAAGTGCTAGAAATAAAAATGTACTCTGGACTATTGGTTGAAAAACAAATCCTAAAGTCATAAGAGAGGATTAAAGTTGGAAAAAAATCTCTCAAGAGAAATGTTAAAAAATGAAGGGAGTAATGACATCTGCTTAATAGCATCCAGCCCCCTCAGCCAACAGTTATGACCCTTTGAAGCCTCTACATACAGGAAATAAAAGCAGGGAGGGGAGGGGAAAAAAATCATTGAGAAAAAATCAGAATAAAAAGTAGCCCAGGTTATCTGAAATTTTTATTTTCTACTTGGGAATGCTTTGAAGTCTGTCCGAAATGTGTTCTAAAATCCACTAATGAAGCTAAAGATAAAAGCATAGGGATAAAGCTTAAAGGGCAATAGAGCTGCATTTAATTCGCAAACAATGCTAGCAGTAGGAAGAGAAATCTTATAATGCACAGACATTTTCCCTGTTTCTGAAGGTGGTTTCACTTCAGAGCGCCTATCAGCAAGGAGGTTTTGTTTTCAGTTGAGAGAAAAACAATGACAGGCTTTTAAGTTAATGTCAAGTGTGATGGAAAAGTCAGGAAAAAAAAAAACAACTAAAAGGGTATATTTGGAAATAATGTGGAAATGCAGCTTGCTAAGTGTGGCCTGTCCCTCAGGAACGGAAGACAAATCAATTCTTTGACAATCTTCCTGAAAGAAGATTTTTTTTTTTTTTTTTTAATGTACTAAATTAAATACCTTATTTCGCTTCTCAGGGAAACTTTTTAGTGCGCCGGGAAAGAAATCCATTTGTTGTCATCCAGAAAGTTGCCTCCTCAGTTAATTATTGTCTTCTGTGAATTTAAGCTTGAAAATCAGGGTAAATTGAGCTTCACTGGGCGGAAGAACATATTTCATTGGGCTTCTGGTGAAAATGCATTTCCTTGTTTCCTGCTGGTCGTGCTTGGAATCCAGGTGGCTAACCCAGGGATGAGTGTTACTGGTACAAGACCACTGTAAGGGCTCACCTTCGCAAACAACAGTCACGCAGGCCACTGTGAAAATGTTTCCCTTTGTATGCCGATGCAAGTCGTGCTACAGATGAACAAATGTTTGAAAGAAGCAATTCTCTCATGGTGGGCATTTTCCAATCTGATGTTCGGTCCTGCGAATCGCAGTGCAGGAGCAGCAACAGAGTCGATATTAATGCATTAATCTGATGTTAAAGGTGAGAAATGATCTGAACACGGACAGAGGTTATGGATTTGTGGGGAAAAAACACTTCCTTTCCCCATGGCGTTCCACGCCACGAGCGGGCAGCAGAACAGCACTGCCCCAGAGGTGTTAAAACCGGCTCCAAATGATCTTCTCCAGAGTTACTTTAAAAGGCTTTTTAATTACCCTGGCGTATGCCTGCAGCACGAAATAACAGGGAAGCTGAAAATGCCTTTTTCAATGATCAGTTTGAACCAAGGAAACGCTTTCTGGTTGGTCGTTCTGCCAAATTTCTGTTCAGCATAAATGTTTGGGCTTTTAAAACGGCTAACTTCTTAGTATTTCATTGGAGTTTGACTTAAATGCTTGCTGCTCCTACCCCCCTCAATAGAGGCCTTCTTATGAATGGAAACCTTCATCCTGTATTGCTGTAAAGTGTTTTTTTTCCCTTAATTTTCCATCATGTCTGAGCGTACTGGCAGTCCACATGGCTTGCTACGGAGAATGAAATCAGTCTGACAGGACCAAATGTGACCTGCACACCCACTTGCTTGTGGCCCTGTTTGTGTTCAGCAGCGGCGTTATTCTTCCTAATGCACAATGGAGAGAGCAAAAGGGCCCAGAGCTCTCTGATCTCACCTGCCTCCCTCCTGGCTCGCCTTCCTCAGCAGAGAAATCCAAAATCTGAACTTGAAGCCCTGCAGCATCGAGCGGTAACTATAGAGAGGGATTTCCTGGTGGCTGCCTAGTTGGAGAAGCCTCACGAATGAAAGGCTGTAGTCATCATTAGTCTCGTTAGGCATTTGCTTAATTTACAGAGTTAGCCATGGTTATGAGAGAGTTCTTGGACTTTTTATTATTGCTTGTTAACAAGTTTAAAGGTGTCAGACATGCACGCACACACAAAGGGAACTATATGCAAAATATAAGTAAAATGTATTTTAATTAAGGCAGTCTTCTGTGTTGTGTTGGCCTGAGTTCTGCACACAGTCCATTTTTGTTGTTTCCCTCATGTTCTTTAAACAACCTCAAATTTCAGGGTTGATAAATACTTTCAGGAAGTAGTCATGTGTTCGGTTGCATTGATGAATGCCCTTGAATCCAGTTTTGGGCACCAGTCACAGACTGGGCTAGGCTGGAAGGGACCTGAGGGGGCTGCCCTGAAGCTGGCTTACCTCCAAAGAGCCGCTTCCTTGGGGGGCTGGGGGCTGAGCATCCCCACGGGTGGTGGTCCCAGAGGGACATGTGGCCACCCAGCTCTGTGCAGATGCTCACAGGGCTGCTGCCTTTGGGCTCTCGGGAGGGAAGCAGCAGCTTGGCCACCCTGCTCGCTCAGGTGGGAAGCAGCCACAGTATTTCTGCGCTGTGTTCCTGCAAGAAAGGGATGTCAGAGATAGAGCTGTTACTTGCCAGCACATAGCAAATGTGGCAATGAACTTTTTTTTTCTGGTGCTTTAGAGCATTAAAACAGCTGTTTGAGATCAGATCAGCAGCTGTAGCCGTGATCCGATGGTGATTAGTGGGCTCAGGGACTTGCGGACTCAGAGACAGGCTTTTTTTGTTCTTATCCGTATTTTGCTTTTAGGACTCCTGCTTTTGCCCCGATGTGCTTCTTTACATGCAAAAAAGTTCTCCCAGCTATAAATTCTTACTGAACCCCACAGCAAAGAGCTCATGGTTTAAATACCTCCTGCAAAGATTTGTTCTGAATTACTGTCATCACTGTACTGTCAGCGTCCCGATGGTGCAAGCAGCGCTGATTGCGTATCAAAGCTATTGTTCCTGCCACAGGCTTGGAAGGAGAGCGGAGTGCAAGTATGCCTCAGGACCCTGAAGATAATGCATTATAAATAAACATCTAAAATTTGTCTGAGGCTGTACGATGGCGTGGAGCGTTGGATTCCGACCATACAAAGATTGCTGCTAACGGGTTTTGGCAGTGCCGCCCCTAAATCAGAAAGCCGAAATGATTGCAAATTGTCGGCTTCAATACAGATCATACAGCTGCCTGGAAGACCGTGGAAGGAGGGTTTAATTAATGTTTGTTCTTGTCAATGTACTGATCAGGTTTTGATGCAAGGTTCTCTTCTTTTGTGCTTTTTTTGGTCAAATTTTATTTTAAACTTGTATTCTATGCTAAACAGTAGCTCCAGTGGAAACATAAGCATCTGCCAATGAGGAGTTTAAATTTAGGATGTGTTGTGGAGCTCGGAGATCTATTTGGGTAAAAATGTTTTCTGTGTTTTCCTCTTCAGCTGCTGCTACGGGATGCTTTAAAACAATAATCCAAGATGTTTGCTCCCCAGAACGCCTCTTGGTGCTGCTCTGCTCGGGCTGTGCGATGTCCCAGTGATCCCGCTGGCGTGCCCGCGCCAGTAATTCACCGTAAGCTGGAGGAATCCATCTGATTTCTGAACTCCTAATCCCACAAAGCCTTTAAGTGATGGTTATTTTAGCTTCGTTTCTGATAAAACGGGGCTTGGGAGACGATGACATTTGCTGGCTGTTCCTGCTCTGCTCTGCTCCCTCTCACCACACAAAAAAGACCTCTGCAGCCCGTTAGGGACTGGGAGGCTGTGAGAAGGACCCCAGTAAGAAGGTCCTTAAGTTCCCCTCCAACTCCTTTTGGAGGCTGGGAGCAAAGCCTACAAGGCAGTACACATCCTCAGGGTAAGGCACCTAGCCTGCTGCTTTTGGTTCATCTTACCCCATTGCACGCCTGAGGGAGAGACGAAACTTTAGCCTTGGTAAAATCACATAGGGTTTTAATTTGAGCTCCTGCACGGTGTGGTGAGTGTGCTACTTGCCTGGGTACAGGTCTGAGCTCAGACAAGGCTCAGTGTGGACAGCTCTGTTCGAGGCCCTGCCACGGTTCAGAGATCAGGCACCTCTCCAAGCCCAGCTCTCTGGAGCAGTTCGTGCAGAACAGACGCTGATGTGCAGTCTTGGGACGTAGGACTTCTTTTCTTGTGACAAATTAAGATGGAAATAAGTTGCCTATAATGCATTTATACATCTTGCACTGTCCACATCCTCCTAGTGTCACAGGAATTAGGCGTGAGCCTGCGCTTGGCGCACCTCAGGGCCTTTTTGGATCCCCATCATCGCCGCTCAGCAAAGGGCGACTTCTTCAAAGGGTGAGTGGCTGCGAAGCTCTGGCCAGCAGAGGCTGCGTTAGCCAAAAGCACGCGATTCCCTTTTAGACAGATGCTTTATATGTGTGCCCTTTTTTATTATGTGCCGCTTTGTTACAGTCCGAGAAAATAAAATAAAAAGCACAGGGATCTGGGGGCTCGATTAGTACTGCTGCGAAAGGAGGTGGCTGATCGGAAAAGGAGCTCGGTTTAAGAAGTGGCAGTATGGGAGGGTAAACTGTGATATCAAAGGTGCGTGCTGGGCTTTTCGCTTTTACTGAAATGCCTGGGCATGGAGCATAGCTGTACCGAGTGCCGGCTGGCTGTGGAGGGGAGCGTTCTTTGAATTAGGCTGGCAGTAAGGGAACGCTGCCTTTCTCTTGCACCACGTCCCGCTGAGAAAGGTGTTGCAACCTTTTGTGTCGCCTGCCTGGCCCCCAGCTCCTGCCTGCCTGCGTGCAGCCTTTGTCATCCAGCTCCTCGTCCACGCTGCACTTTGTGCTTTATAGGGGCGCCGCGGAAATGCATCTGGCAAAGGATCTTTTCTTAACAGATGTGAATAAAAAGCATCCATAATCCCAGCAGGTATTTTATGACTGGCAGCTCAAAGTGTATGTATTAATAAAAAAATATTTTTATAAATATTAAAGTCTGTGAAAACTGGCAGCAAAATCTGTACCTGTTACCAAAGCGTTGAAATGTTCTGTCCTGCTCTTCCACCAGATGCAGATGTCAGGGGTGGGAAAACAAACTGCTGCTCTTGGTTCAAGTCTCTTAACTATCTCTAATTCGAAATATTTGAAAGAAGTACATTTTGTATGATTTTTGCAGGGCTCGGCCGATTTATTTCAGAAAGCGTTTCTGTTAAACACAATACGTTGTGAGGCTTAGCAGGGCTTTTGCTGCATCGGGGTTCCTGGAAAGGCAGGGGAGGGAGCAAAGTGCAGCCTGGGGCATGCCTCCTCGCAGCTCCTGCCCAGCCCCATGGGAAGAGCAGGGCAAAACCTGTGTGGTGGCCTCGGCTGCTGTGGGACGAAGGGAACCCTTCCCCAGGAGGGATGGGGACAAAGCTCTCCGATGCCAGCCAACAAGAGATGCACCGTGAGTGACAGGATGCTGGTGACACTACTCCGATGGGTAATTTTCCATCTGCCTGTCTCGAAATACACAGTAGAGTGCTCGGATGCTTTCACAGCACGGCTCAGGGGGTGGCAGCTGCATCTGACACCAGCGGAGCACCCCTTATGCTGAGCCTTACACCTTGACTTCCGAGCAGCCGGGTTCTCCCGGTAGCTTTAAGATTTCTTTCAGCACCCAGCTTTCCAGAGGCACAGGGCAAGGGAAGTGCAGTCCAACCCCACCTAATGAAACGGTGGCAGATACGTAATGCAATCATGCTTATTTGGTGTCATCCCCTCTGTGTGCTTGCTTTTTAAGCTCCGTTGTGGATTGAAATGTGATCTTTCAGCCCTAGTCATTCCTCGCAGCGTCCGCCTCTTGGACAAGTGTGAAATGGCTTCAGCACTTGCGGGTGATTCACTCTTTCTTTATTACGCAGCGTGTGAAATCGTAGTCTGCGCTTTGTCGAGCATGCATGACATTCGCCGGGGGATTTTCAAAGTTTATTTTTAGCTTTTCCAAATAATTCACAGATTTGGATTAAATTTCAGCCTATGTAGCAATTTAAAACAGTTGGTGTATGCTAAACGTCTGTCACTGAAAACCGTGACCTACAAAAACTTGTGTTATAATATCCTAAGCAATGAATTATTCACATACTTGCAGATGCTGTAAATGCAACGCCAGCTTCAAAAATCCAGACTGAGCTTTTGATCACATCATCCCAGCAGGTCTGGCGCTTGGCCTGCGCTGCCGCTTTCCTCCGCACCCTCGGTGGAAAAGGAGAGGAAAAGCCAAATAAAATTGTACAAAGTAAGCCAAAGAAAGAACAGAAGATGGAGAAAAGATGGAATGGCTCTAGTAAAGGCATAGTGCTCAAGCGTGCCACGTCAGGAGCCTCTGCTTGCTGCCTTGAATTATCAGAGACTTGGGAAAGGTTTTTTATGGAAGGTGAAAAGGAACAGACCACTGGGAAAGCAGCTGATGTGTTGATATATGCATGTTTCCAGCCACTGCTCTCATGCGTGCGTGTAGGAGAATCCAACGTTACACCTGAGGACCAGTTCTTGACAAGTGTAGCAGGATCCAATGCTACACCTGAGGACCAGGTCTTTACAAGCGAGATTTTCATAAGAATTGCATAAGAATTGCAAAATGATACGGGTTTTAAGCACACATCTCAGAGCGAGTGAGCCACTATGGTTTCGAGGGAGAATGGTTCAGTGCGAGGCCACCAGCTTAGAGCCTGTGTTGGCTTTATGAGAGGAAAACACGTAAGGCTGACATTTCACAGCACTGTTGGCTCTCCAGTGTTTATTTTTGTGTCTCATAATGGAGATAATTTTTTAGTTTAGCTTCTTTCTACCGCGATGGCTACAGAGCTGTATGAAGAGCTGACCGTGAACACAGAGAAAATGACATCCTGCTCAAGTATTTCTTTAGATGAGCTGTTACCTATAATGTAATGCTCATTTTGGTTTTGTGGGACTTTTAAATATTACCTGATCAAAATGAAACCTGTAGCTTGTTTAGATTTGCATTTTTGTAATTAACTGCACCATGTGAAAACCTGCCAATTGTCCCCAAAAGCTGCAGGTAAAACAAGCGATGCTATTTCAGCTCCTTTCTTCATCAGTAGAGCTCTCTGTGATTTTACTGCAAACTAGATGAGAATTTCTTGCTCTTTTAGCCACTCAAAACAGGTTTTAGCTGCCCCATTTAGTCAGCAGTGATGTATTGTACGTCTATTTTGAGATGCTCGCTATTTTATTCTTTAAGCAATGAAAATGCATCACAAAAACTCCCAGCGCATCTACTGCACGATCTTGAGGACAAAGCAAAGCCTGGCTGTGAGGATTTAGCTCTTTCCAGGAGAAGGTATTTTTGTTTGTTTTATCAAAGATGGGGTCTGAAATGTTGAATAAAAAGAAGTTAAAAAAAGGCCCACTAAACTACTTCCTTCTCATCGTTTCAGCGACAGCAGAAATGGAATTTTGTTATTAATCTGAAAAGACTTAAAAATTATCTCAGTGGTTAAATTGCCTTTTGCTGAGTCCTTTATGCTTTTGATATAAATAAATAGAAATTTCTATTGTTCTGGGCTTTTATCTAAAGTTATTACCATTCTTAATGCGAAAGTGATTCATCTGTGGCATTGGTATTTCATAAATTTCAGTTCTGATGCTTGTGCAATCACACTAAGTAGTACTTTGCCTTGAAATCATATATAGGTATTAAATGCTTTCCTGAAGGCTGCTCTTCACATAATGATATCTTCAAAGCTCTCTGCAAGCATCGTGTAATTAATCGTCCCGGCAGCCTTGCGAGGAAGCTGGAAAGCGCAGCGGGCGCTGGCAGCGAGCGGATTGCAGCCCCGGCTGCCCCCGCAGCATTCCTCGGAAATAATTAGGGAAAATATTTTATTTTGGTTTCTTTTTGGATTTTGTTAGCCAAACCAGGTTTTATTACTCAGGTTAAGAATGCTTCTCCAGTGAAGCCAAGCCTAGTGCATCTCTTGGTGTGCCCGTACCACCAGGCTCTCTTCTTCAGAGTGTGTAAAGGAGGAGTAAGAGGAAGCCATGTAGGAAGGTCCCAGGAAATTACTCCAGGTTTTGAAGTCAGTGGTTGCTGGAGTTCCGAACCCCAACTTTCCCTTGGTATTCAGAAAATTTACCTTTTCCTGCTGGATTAAATAAGCATCCCTACTCCCCCTCTCTGCAAAGCAGGCACATGCTTTGAGAAGAAAATTAATTAAATATGTTTGAGGAGAAAACCAAGTGTGAGTAAGGCTGCGGGTGGCAGCCACCTGCATGGGGCCATGCTGATGGGATGGGGGGCTCCCAAACCTCATCTGAGACCTGTGCTCGCCCTGCCCATGGCCTGCCACAGCGGGGTGAAGGTGTTTTGGGAGGGCTCTATGCCAGTAGCAGGGTCCTCTGCTTGGGAGAGGGGCTCCCAGCATCCGGATGTGCCAGAAAGCCTGAGAGCTGGGGTCATGCCTTGTTTTCTTACGAACCTTGTAAAGTCCAGGCTGGGGATGGCTGCACAGCATCTCCCTCCATTAAAAGGTAAACAGTCTGCAGTGGAAGCAGGGGGTGAGGAAAATTACACAAACACCCTTTCCTCCCCCTTTCTCTGCCTTCTGGCTTCTGCCCTGACCCCTGCCCGTTGCTCCTCCATCCGGGCTGGTGGGCTGAGCTGGCCAGGGCTGGGGTGGGTGTGCATCTGTCCCCGCAGTGCCCGTGGGAATGCTCGCCCTCCCCTGGAGCATCACTTGCCGACTGAGCAGCTGAGGTATTACAAAAGGCTTTGCAAGTGATACAAAATGATCGTGCTCCGCTTTTGTACATCTGCAAAGTGATTTTGTCTCGTCTGTCATCCAAGTGCTTGTTTCCATCTGAATTCCAGTTTTGCTTCCACTCGTATTGTACAAAGATCCATCGAAACAGATTAAAATAATAATAAAAAAAGAAAGCAGCAATCAGCATACCTCAGTGGCATCCATGGCAACAATTTTCCCCTTGCAATTAGTTTGACTCAGGAGACAATAAGACTGTTTACCGTGCTAAAGGAGATAAATAAAGACTAATAGTGATCTTTTTAATAATGCTTCCCCCTCTAAGTCTTTCATTTTCACTGGATTAATATTCATGATTTATATTTGGGAATATGTTATCTTGCAGAGCTGTATTTTTTATTTGGATACTCATCTTTTACATTTTTTTTTTTTTGGCATCTGGTCAGGGTCGTTTCCTAAGCAGAGTTTCATAAGGTGTATGCCCAAATGCAGTTCGTGCAACTAAGAGATAAAGAACTAGGGTATTTCCACAAAGTGTAAGCTGCATAGGAAATACATTTTCAGTGGCATGTGCCACTATTAACAATCCCATCTCTTGCTAATTCCTGCGAAGCTGTCCTCCCCTCCCAGTGGCACCACTGCTGAAATTAAGAGATGACAATAGGCCAGAAAAACTGCGGAGTGCTGCTGTTTCCATATCTCAGTACATGTTGCAGCACACAGGATGCGAGGACTAAATATTTTCAAATATATTGTATTATAATTACATATAGTGTATATATTTTAAAATAAACCCTGTCCTACAGTTTATAGTGTCTTGACCTGTCTAAAGCTCACCCGTTTTGCTCAAATGTCTCATATCGTAAAATTGAAATAACTTTTGGGGGCTGGTTGAACATTGGTCCCTCGAGGCTCCCTGATGCAGATCCAATCTACATCGTCAAAGTCAAATGTATTTTTGCCAGCTGGTGTTTGTCTTTCTGATGAGGGCTCCTGTGAGCTGGCACGGTTAGGGTGACTTACAGGTTCTTGGTCCTCTGGTGTTGCAGCAAATTAGCTTTCTTTTGTTACACTTTAGTAGCGATTGAGATAACAAACTATAAAATCAGTATTGACACTTGTTAAAAATTGAGGAACCAAACAACTCTCTACCTTGATTTTAATGAAATTGACTCCAGACATGGACTGGTCATAAAGGAATAGAAAGGAAAGAGCCTTTGATAATGTGGTGGTGTTAATTTCATTAAGTCTTCTTCACATAAATATGGCAGAAGCTCCTTGATTTTGTTTGGCGATGAGCTATTTGTAACAGCCAACTAATGCTGCAGTCCTCGCAAACTGTGAGGCTTGATTAAAAGACCCAGTGCCATCAAAATGACGGGAACGGATGCTCTCAGGGCTGTTAAGTCCTACTGAGAACAATCAAAAAGTTGAGTTATGATTCCTCAATTAGCTGCGGGGATAACTTCTGATGAAAATGAGGCATCCGAAAATGCCTCAAACTGTGTTAGACAAGGCTTTCTGTAATGAATTGCTCGGCGCTTTTGTGCTCCAGCACCATTCTTGGCTTGGAAGGCTGCAGGGATGGTACATGTTTGCTGGATTTTTAAGTCAGAGAATATAGGTGCAGTATTTCTCTCTGCTGTATCACAAGGAACATGGAATATCGTTGTTAAGTCCCAAATACCCCCTGCAGAGAAGAGCAATTAGCAATTCCATCACGCCCCAGCCGAAGCGCGGGGCCAGACGGTGGCAGGGCCGGGCAGGCTCATTTGCTGGCGGCGCATAACGAGCAGGTCCTGCCCCGCTCACGTACCGGCCCCAAACACGCACAGCTGGGACCTCACCACTCAAAATTGAGAAGAAGATGCCACAGCGATGACGCAGAGGGGAGGAGGTCAAGGGGACGCACAGAAAGCAAACACGACGAGCAGACTGAGGGAGCGCAGAGGTGAGCAGAGGTGGCTGGGGACGGGGAGCTGCTGGAGGGCACGGCAGAGACCTGAGCTACCCCAGCAATGTGCCAAGGCACTTCTGCAACACCTGCCTCCGCCCAGTTTAATCCATAGCACCCCAGTGCAGGACAGGCTGGTAAGACAGGCATTAAGCTTAGTGCATGCCCACAAACGTGCTGGGAATACTGTGATTCCATCTAGCTGGCCTGCCAAGAGGCAAAGTGTGACAGCAGATCAGGGCAAGATTATGATATGTCTCAATAAACTGCCTGTACGAGGAAACTCGTTAATATCTAGCTTGAGCGTCTATGTCTAACATGGGAGTCCAAATGTTCCTTGAGAAAATCACTGCGCATGGTCAGACCGGTCTCTCCCAGTATACAATAACTTCACTGACTGCAGCTCCAGCTTAGCCCATGGGAGGCTTATGAACTGCTTGGGAAATAAGAGGAGAAATGACTTGAATTAGAAAAAATAAAAATAAAAAATTGTTACAGCTGTGTCTGGGAATTTTACCACTGAATCAAATGGCGTGAGGATGTTGCCATGATACTCTCCTAAGCACCTTAGAAATACCTTGCACAATTTGCTAAGCAGGATTGTAGCTGCATTAAGTGTATGGCTGCTGGTCGTGCACTTTGAATAATAATAATTGCACTTTAAAACAAGTTCCAAAAGGATTCCTGTTAATACCCCAGCACTTGTTTAGTATGTGCAGCAAGTTTTTGGACTGTGTAGAACATAGAGGATCCAAAATAAATCTCACTTCGTAGGCTGATGATGCACATCTTAATGCCTCCATAATTCACTGTAACAATACCGAGTGATTATAGTAAGCTCAGTCTCTCATTCCGCTGAAAAACTGCTCACAGGGGAGATCACCATCAAAAGTTGTTTATTCATTTGTTTCACATGCACAATAACATAAGGTAACACAATAATAACCAGATTTTCTCACTTATTCCCTGTTCCTGTAAATACCAGGAGGAAACAATGAAGATTTATTGTCGAAGAACTTTGTAACCAGGCATGGCTTGGCACAAAGAAACCTACGTCTGTGTCTTTTAATTTTATCTCAGTTATAAAGGCTCTAAAATTTAATTATTTGAATAAGATTTCCTGTTAATCTTAATGGAATTTCATCAGTAGAATCTAAACAAACAGGAATTGAAAAGCTGCAAGTAACACAGCATCAGTTTATCCAATTGTGTAATAAAACATAAAATATATTTGTAGGTGACAGAAGAAAACCAAAAACAGCAAAGGAAAGAAATGAAAACTCACGGCAAATCTTGCTGTGCTATCCACCTAAAATGCAGCGTTCCTTTAGGAGACATGGCTAATAATAACAGCAGATTTTATCTAAGTACTGCTGAATTTTATGTTTCCAACCTAGGGAAAGCCCCTTGAGCAATTCGGGTGAGTTTCTTTGAGATGGGGATCATTCTCCCACCACTGTGGGCAGCTCTCACACTTCTCACACCGTCCAAATTAATAACCTGAAATTATTCTAAAATTATCTTAAACATTGATGAAGATGGAGGAGAGTGGCTCTTTTTAATTAAACAGAAGTAGAGAGAGTCAGACCTTTTTGTAGGAAAACTGAGGACTTTTCTGATGTAAAAGCTGCTAGTATTTTCTACACACCCAGATAGCTTAGGGACAGCTACTTGCTGGGTTTCAGTCATCTCAGAATTTAACTCAGGAACAGAATTTGTGGTGTAAACAAATCATTTTGAAATAGGAATGGATTTCAAGGTTCCTCATTGACTTGTTTTCTAACAAATAAAATGTAACTTGCTTGTTAGAGTAGGTCATTGCACACTGGTGAGGGAGGGTTTGGAAGAACTCAGCTCATCCCCTTTCTTACAAGACATTTCTCATGGAGAGATTTATTTTCCCCTTCTTCTTTGCATATTTTTTCTTTTCTTCTTCCCCCAGGCTGTCAGAAAGACCCCCCCTGTGTGATATTCAGGAGGGAAGGTAGATGAATGCATCCTGTCATCTTCCTTATTGCGGTGGATGGGCTGGGGATTCTTGGCTCGCTGCTCTCAAACCTGTTGGCAATCCAGTCAGAACTGCAAATGGATATACGGATGAATTCAGTGTTAATCTGTTTGCTGATGACTATCCCTCAGAAGGGGGATTATCTACAAATTAGGAGCCTATACTGCGAAGGGAGAGCACTCTCTCCATCAAATCCAGGCTTTATTTGAAGATTATCTAAAGAATAAAACAGATTCTCCATCGGCTGTGTTTAACAGTTCATGTCTGGAGTGGCTGAGCTGTCTGCAGAGCGGCGTTGTGGCTGGTCACATCCATCTGGGGCAGGTTTGTCAGTGATAACCTGAATTATATCTTGATTTAAACCAGCAACAGCACTTCCCACTTCAAATCTGCAAGGAGGGCCATGATGTGCCTTGTGTCCAAGCAGCCCACACGTCACCCCACAGCACCCAACACACTGTGGCCTGCAGGCTCCTGTGCTCCTGCTGCCTCCGCAGCCCTGGCCCTCACCCCAGCCCAACACTGAGGCACTCAGAGCCATCCTCCAGGCTCATCTCAGCCACGTTGTTTGTTTTATGAGCAAGGAACCCAATTAAAATGGTGTTGGGTGCCAATAGCATGAGTTAGGGCTTGCTCAGCAGGAGGCTGAGGGCTAAGCCCCATTGCTGTCCGCGTGTTGCCCTGGGGCTGTAGGGCCAGGCATGCAAGGCTCTCCTGCTGCTGCTCCAGGGTCAGGCCATGCCGCAGAGGGAAGCTCTGGGGAATATAAAACCTTGTGTCTGGAGAGCCCGTTTATGGGAGAGCCTTAATGCTGCTTTTATTGCCGTGGCAAGAAAGCAAACTAATACCAGCGATGTGTCCTGTTTGTTTATCGCTGGATCTTCTACACTGAGTGTAAATTCTTCATTTATGCATTCACTCCTGGAAAGAGACCCGGAGAGTGCAGGCTGGATGGAGGTTGCTCAGCTACAGTCAAGAACGTGACCCCGGGCACTTGGCTGGCGGTGTGTGGCTGCCATCAGCAAGCTCCCGAGAAACACGTCTTTGGGCACTGCCAGGTTCTTCCATCGACATGCCTGGGCTGAGCTGGACATTTGGGCTTGTCTGTCCCCAGGTGGGCTGTGACGTTCAGAAAGCTGGTGGCCCTGCATGTTGGGTCTCCTGCAGGACCTGGTTCCCGAAGTGATTTGATCATGCCACTGCATGCTGCCTGTGTTGAACGCTGTTCGGTGGTCATATCAGCTGCCTGTGGTTCCTAAGGGAAAGCCCATCCTGGTGTCCCAGGACACTGCAAATTGTTTGACTACAGAATTTTCTCCATCTCTTCCCATAGCATGTAATGCTGCAACCACCTCCAATATGCCTGCACTTCCAGGGCAAGTATAAAACAAAAATATAAAAAATGAATGGGGGAAGAGTCTAATTCCAGCTGCATCTGAAGCAGCAGCCCAGGAACATTTCTGGGTGGTGTTGGTTCATTGCTCCCCAACCTGCTGCCAGCCCTCCTGCCGCTCTCCTCCTTCCACTGCTCCGTAAGGAGTGCAGGCTGCGGCTCTCCCTGGTGTTCAGCTCTGAAGAGCAGCACTGGAAACCAGAAACTTAAAAGCCTGGCGGAATGGGTACTTCAGGCCACTCTCTGGTGAATGGCTGCTTCAATTAGCATTTGGCTGTGAAAATATTGTATGGTAGGCAGGCTATTTATCTGGCATGGCATTATCTAAGTGCTTGCCCTGGTTTATAATCATTTCCATTCAGGGCAGCATTATCATTATGTTTTACTCTTTATGGGACTAACATGTTTCAGTGTGCCTTTATCCAGCCCGGTGCTTGCTTACATTGCTGGCTAACTTAATGGCAAAAACAAATGCTTCAGTTAATTTTACACTTGTGTTTTTACTGATAAAAACTCAGAGCTTTGTAGAGAAAGATTTGATATACATGAAAATAGATTTATTTGGGAGAATATGTACATGGTATAAGTAAACCTTATAGTATATGGCATTCTGTATAGCTGCAGTAATATAGCAGTTTGGGTTAGGTTCTCCTTTTAGATGTGAAAATTTGAACGTCTCTTCAACCAGTGACAGGCTGATGAGGCTGACTGGCAGGGTTTGCTCTCGTGCAGCTCTTGGAGCTGCAGGGAGTGGGGCTGGGGCAGAGCAGCCCCCCGAGCCTGGCTGCTGCAGCGGGCACAGCCGGGGGGCTTTGTCCCACCTGGGTGTCCTGTTCCTGGTGGCGGAGGAGATGGCAGCAGCCAAAGCAGGCGACCGTGCCCGAAGCTGCTGCACGGTGCTGGGAGCCCTGCGAGGGGGGAGGCAGCGGTGGGTTTGGGTTCAGCGCTGCCTGCAAACAAAGCGAGTAAAATGGTTTGCTGAGCACGTTCTGCCCAAATTATCCACTGATACCTGTGATCCTTAAAAGTAGGCTTACCGTTCGGGTCGGATTGTGACTGCTCGCTTTCCATCTGTAGTCTTTTTCATTGCTGTTTTTTAATGAGCTATTTGAGTTAGCTTTCATTTTGACTTCTTTCACACCCAGCTGGAAAGCTTTGAACACATCAACATCACCACAAAAAAAGCTATTATTTTCAATTAGCTATTAAAGGCATCGGGATTTGATGCAGCCTTGCAGATCAGCCTGCCTGTGTTTCTTGTGAGTTTTGGGCTATCAAATATGAATTACTAGCTTTGATCAAAGTCCAAACCAGTTCTTAATGAATTATTGAATTCTTGGGGAAGATATACGCCATTTCCAGGCACTCTGCAAGCTTCTCCTGCAGCTCCTATCACGTTCCCAATGCTGCCTGACTCCAGCATTCCTCTAGGAGAGGTGGGTGCAACATCTCAGCTTGGTGCTGAGATGCACGCTTGGACCCACACACCCTGAGACCTCGTGGGGAAGGACTGAAAATAAGCAAAGAGCAGGCACAGCAAAGGGGAGCAAGGCACAGGGGCTTAGCTCTTCTTCGAAATCCAGACTTTATCTCAAGAGGTGAGACACCACCTGGTTTGGGTTGCTGAGACCTTTGGTGTCTTCCAGTGACTTAGGGTTAACCAAGGAACTGGCCTTTACAGAGATAAATCAGGGAGAACTTGAAATCCAAGACAAAACTTAACAAAAGGGCACGAAATGACTTACATGTTTGGTATGCTTAATATTCTGAATTCTCATTTTAGTAGTGGAGAGCATAGCTTTGGGTTATTGATGCAATTTTTTTTCTTGCATCTCTCGTACTAAATTGAAAGAATAAAATCTGGACAGCTGCCTTGGCATCTAGCAGAGATCTGAACGCTCAAGAAGCAGTTTGAATAATGTATTGCTGCTTTCCTGGCTGATGCCCTTAATATCAACTTCCCTACTCTCAAGCACATTGGCACGACTCTTTTGAAATATTATATTGCCAGACCAAGTCTATCAGGCCACAACATCCTGGCTGGGAGTCAGCAGATCCCTTCTGCTGCCCCTGTTGAGTCTCTGCAGTATTTTGTTGCCATTTGACATCTCTTCTGCTTCCCCACCTGCGTAACAGGGCAGTAACAGCCCCCAGTCCCCTGGGAAGCAGCTGGGGAACCTGAGATGAGAAGTTTTAAGTGTTAATTATTAACATTTTAATGAATAATGCTATCGGTTTCAACATTTTTCTCATACACATAGCAGCATTTTCCAAGAACTGAATGTTTTTGAAGTGATATCACCACATTGGCAGTTATTAGAGTGTCCATGAGCTGATTTAGAGAGAATTGCCTTTTGCAGCACAGCTTCTTCTTCATTTCCACGCTTCTCCTTTGCTTCGTTTCCACATTTTCCCGTTAATAGGATGTGTGTTAATTTTGGTGCTCTTCAACCCTACATATGGACTTGTGCATTCACAGTCCCTTGGCACCAGTCAGCTGTTACAACCAAGTTACCCGTGCCTCCTCCTTGTAAATGTCTCCACCTATAGATAAATCAAACAAAATAAACAATTAAGATATAAAGTAATTGAGGAGTAAATGTTAACATATAAATGGATCCAGGTCCTGAACCCTCTCTCTGTGGGTCTGACCAGTGCAGAGCAAGGTCCCCTGTGTCGCTGTAGTGCTGCCGTGGGTGGCTCTAGAGGGATGCCAGCTCACGGCAGCCAAGGAGACGTTCTTGGGAAAGTAACTCTGGGTCAGAATTTATTTTTTGTTTCCAGGATTTCCAAATCTGGGATTGATTACATGAAGGGCTGAGTCTAAATCATGTTGACATCTGCTCAGGGGTGAACTGACCCCTCTTGCTTGCAAAGTTGATAGTGGGTGAAGCTCTAGCCAGGCTTGTTGGTGAGGTACAGTAGCAGAACAGAGTGAAAAATGGCTAACCACTGTAAGGAGTAAATTGTCTGAACCCCTGGAAGTAAAATCACGTGCTGTAGAAATTAAAATATTAGAAAATAATACAAGCCACACAGCTATGAAGGAGGGATTTTGACATCCCTTCTGTTGTTTTCTATCACATTTAATTTTTCCAGTAGATTTGCCCAAACTTTTAGCGCCCAGCTCTACCAAAATATCTAATATGCTTTGTTTCAGTGTGCCTCACCTCAGTATCTTACAGCCAGCTTCCACAGAAAAGGGAGCTTGTTCAGCCACTTGTTCTGCCCAGCTCACTAAGATATGAAAACCTGGAGACCATCAAGGCTTGAACACCACCATCGTTTATGAGAAATGGTTTATAAGGCACAGTAGGGGTGGAGAACTTTCTAAAAGCAGGCTGTGCTTTGCCTTAAGGAGTGTGCAGCCTGAGTGTCTAACTTTATGATTCCTCACACATTTAAGTAAACAGTGCAACTGAAGTCAGTGTGACCTGCACCAAAGTAACCGGGTTGTGCCCCATATAGCTGGCTCTAGAAAGGCAATCTGTGATTTTTACATCCATCTTGGCAAGCTTAGCCCTCAAGACTAGTGGAACAAGTGCAGCCATGCACTTAGTGTCAATAATTTATTTGTTAGTGCATCCAGATTCTGTCCTGGGTGCTATTTAAAGTGAGGCTTAACTAAGTGTCAGCCTTTCTTTCTGGGAGCAGGTGTTGCAAATGCTTCTGTCAGTGCATTGTGAGTACAGTTAGCAGTGCCTGCAGTAATTCCTAATAGTTTCCCTTTCACAGAGGATCGGCTGATCCTGAAGTCCCAGCTCACTGCAGGACTGGAGGCTTTGGTCTTAGGGACGTGGTTTAGTGGTGGTCAGGTTGACTGTAGGACATGATCTTAAGGGTCTTTTCTGACCGAGGTGATTCTATGAGCTGTGGTGCTACCCAAGGGCTTGAGGGTGAGAGCTTCTTTCTTCTTTTATGTGTTTCTTCAGTGGGCGACCATCTGGTGCAGCAAGGCAGCTTTGTGCTTGATATACCTGACTTCAGAGGTAATGCTGGCATTTTGCATTAGTACGAGCAAGAACACGGTAATGTTTCATCTTGAATGCACGAATACTGTGCCATTTACAACATCTGATAACATGCAGATCCCCATGGACGCACGCTGGGAGAAATACGCCCCAAGAGGAAAGAAATGAAGAAGAAAGTCACAAACCCAGCCAACGCGCTGGATTTGGGGACATTTGGAGATTTAACAGCCTTTAGCACAGATTTTGATGTTTGTGGTGCTGAGGAATCACAAACTTCCAAGAGAAGAGAGTCTCACGTGCACACACACATGTAAGGTGGTCTCAGCCCCTTCCCTCGTGGTGGCACGGGACATTTCCCATCCCCCTGGCCCCACAGGAGCCTCCCTGTGCCTACTGCAGGTATGGGAGACATGGGAACCCACACCGAGCCCCTCGCAGAGCGTGGGGAGCTGTCTCCAGACAGGGCTCAGCACCTGCACGCTGGGCAGGATGCACCCCAGGACCAGCCAGCTATTTCCAGACCACTGCTGGCTGCTCTACAGATAGGTTTGGATAAGGGATCTAGGCCAGCAGCCAGGAGCAATGGAGACAAGTAGTCAGAAAGTAACAAAGAGAGAAAGGCTGCTCTTCCTAATGAGTGCAATAAAACAATAAAAGTGCAATTATGCAGTAAAACTATTGTCATTTTGGGTTTAGAAGATAATGCACTAGGCAATAATGCTCATTTTAGCCTGTGTTTTCAGGCATTTTTTATCCTCTGACATTATAATTATGTACTACTATCTGATTCCTGCATCTCTTCATTTTTATGGGTACTGAAGCATTGCATCAGAACAATGTCAGATCCAGAAATTCTGTAAGCCCATGCTCATCCTTAACCTCGTTTTGTTTTGCCAGCTCTTGAACATACATTGAACTGTGGTCTCTCCATCCTTCACATTTGTCGAGTAACACAATAGCATGGAGAGAAATAATTATGGCCAAAGCATAAGATGCATTCCCAATGCTGAGCTCAGTGTATCTATTTCTCTTGCACATGAAATCTAGAAATTGTGCATGAAATCATTTTTATCAACTTTGCCTTTGCTTCCTGCTAATAGCATAATTTTATGGAGGATATAAATTATAGATTCTGTTTAATTTTGATAAATGTCCTATTCCCTGCAGCTACATTTTGTCATAATAACCAGAAATACTGACAAACGCAGAATAATCTGCCTTATTGGCACTTTGTTTTCCTGTTTGGCAAACAGTATTTGCCTTCCCCCTCCTTCTCTGCTTTCCCTCGTTTTTGGGGGTAATCAGTTAGATGGTGGGTTACTAGAACAAAAGGAGTGAAACATGCCCATGTTGTCTGTGTGTGTTTATGCTTAACTCTTTTTAATATGATCCCTTGGCTTTAAGCCATTTCATATGTAGTTTCACGTCCTATTATTTTGAAGCTTTCAAGCTGAGCTAGCCGCATTTGGTGGAGGCATTTCTGCTTTGGAGTGGTCTAAAATGATCTCCCGGGAGTTTGAGCAAATGTCTTCCTTGCATGTTAAGAACAAATGCCAGTATTTAGATTGAAAATTCTAACTTTAACTTATATCTGCATGCCAGTTTTACAGCAGAGGAGAGTCCTGCTTCAACCTTACTTTTTTAGGACTGTTCTTGCAATGGTGTACTACTAATAATAACCACCCTCTGTCCTTTAGGAAAGCACCATCTTTCAATTTGTAATTGACTTGGGTCTAATTCTTAACAGTGGTTCATTTTGAACACCGGGATTTAGTCACTGCTTTTCTAAAGGTTAATATAAATCTGTAATGAATGGTACAGATTAAACATTGGTGACATTCTGTTTTCCCATCTTGTATAGATAAAATATTTACACTTTAACAGGGATCAATTTAGAAAGCAGGTGCAGCTTTGATGTTTACATCTTTTAATCAGCAACCTTAATTAACAAGTTGTTTGCTAATGATTAATCACCTGCACAAATACCATGTGGATTTGTCAGTTTTGAAGTTACAGGCATCTTGGATTATTTTTTTTTTCACCTTAAGATGAAAAATGACATAGGATGATGACTGTGTCCTACTGAATGCTTGAGCTGGGCAGGCGCCGAGGTAGGACTGGGTGTTTTCCACCAGCCCTGGTCTGTGTGCAGAGTGTTATGTCTTGCAGCAACACAGACATTACATATCAGGCCTTGGTAATTGCTGTAATGCCTTTGATATCATCCTTCCCAGATGCAGCTTTGCAGGGAGGAAGTGGAGATGGTTATTACTTGCACCTGCAGCTAGCTCCTAAGCATATAAGTTAGGCTAGGGAGGGCAAAAGAGCCTTTCTAGTGTGGGTATGGCCTCTGTGTTTGGTGTTGACACAACTAAAGGCACAGGTTTGTTTTCCTTGTATAGCTGAAGGACGTGCTGTTGGTGTCTGACTTGCCTAATAAGCTTGGAGGTAGCTCTTATCTTTCCTTTGGTTGGTTCAGTGAGAATTGGGACTCTTTTGGTGTTAGTGGTTTTCTCTGCCCTCAGTGTTGTGCTTCTGTTTCACAGAACCAAGCCTTTCTTGCACGAACGTTGTGTTGATGACTTGAAAGGTACTAGGAGCAGCAAAACCAAAACAGGTCTGCTGTGAGAAGAAGGATTTGCTGCTTCTGTCTTGCAGCTGCTGTTGTGGGGGCTTTTCCCTGGAGTAGCCTGAAGGTGCTCCTGGGGCAGGGGAGCCTGGGTGCTGTGTGAGGGCAGTGCTGGTGGGAGCAGTGGGGGCTTTGCTCCTACAGAGCTCCCGGAGTGTTTGATGACAAATCTCTGGGCAAACTCATTAAAGATAAACTCCTTGCTCTACAGCTTGAAATAATTTATTATTGTTAAGCTATAGTTTGCTTTCTGAGCAGAAAGATGAGGTTGGAAAGTGCCTCTGTTCTGGTGGTGTCATTAAGCTTTAATTCAGTACTTCACGTTATGAAGTACTTACTGGCTTTGTTTATTCACACAAAGGCCTTGACAGTGATGAAGTTGGAGAGTCCTGTGTCCTCCTGGGTAGTCTTCATGGATGCTTCCCCATAAAGCTCCCAGGCCACTAATGACCCGCTTACTTGCAGCAGTCCATTAACTCGTTTTATTCCTACATCACAAACCATACAGCTGACCTCTTGAGCGATGAGGAGGTGTCGAGATGATTTGTATCTCTTTGGCTGTTTTATATTACTCTGCCTCCTGTGAAATGAATTATAATGCAGCATCGTAGAGGAAATAAGATTTAAGGGAGGCTTTGTGAAATGAGTGCAATATTTCAGGAGATATAATTGGGAAATACTTAGTAGAACAAGACACCTTAATAACTGTCTTCAGTAGAAGTCAAAACATCTGAATCTCCTTGAAGACAAGGAATTGATTGCTCTGCAGTGCAGTTCTCCAATCGATTGGTAGCCCAGCTCTGGAGACAGGAGCCTGGCATTTAACCTCACACAGCAGAGGTATGAAACCTGACCCTGGTGCGAGGGAAGCTCCATGTTGTGCTTTAGTGGAGACTTTTCTCAAATGCCAGGATAAGAGCTTCTGCTTTTCTAAAATGGGCTCTTATTTCCTTGCTTGACAGACCGATAGCAGTTGAATTTGTGAATAATTTAAGGAATAATTGAAAAGTATTTAGGAGAGTATCCGTTGCTGGAGACAAATGCTGAACTTGCACTAATGATGGTGCGTGTGTGCCAGGTGAGGAGGAAGTGGGAGTTACTGTCTGTTACTCCTTTGTTCTGTTACCAATATGTGCCATGGCTAGCTACATGCAGCCTTGGGTTTCTGGACTCTCAAAAATGATAGTTGTGCTCCTGCATTTTGAGTTGGGTAGACATCTTTAATAGCCAATGTAGCACCTTAAACTACTGGGTGTTCCAGCATGGCACTGCAAACTTAGGAAATGCGGGTTGCAGGCTGGTACTGGATTTCTGTTCTGGGTGATGGGATGTGGATTACAAGAAGCCTTAAACTCCCCTGCTGTTATAATTTTTTCCTTCATGTCACAGCAAGGAATAAATGAATCTCATGCTTGATCAAGTATATCCACCAGCCTAAAACTTTAAATATTTAGGAGGTAAGTTCCTGAAGAAACTTCGTTTTATTCAGGAAATCAAGAAATATCTTGATTTGGTGAGAGAATGGACTGTGTATGCAGAACTGTAATCTAGTTTTGCCCTGTAGCATGGTTCATGGGAAGCTATTTAGAAACGCTGAGTTACAGAAACCAGAGAGGCTTTTAGTTATGGTACAAAGAGAATGTGGAAGATGACTCTGAAGGGGGGGGGGAGCACAGGGAGAGAAGTCAAATCATCATCTGTGTACTGTGATCTGTTCTTAGTCTGTGCTCCGGGACTGTCCCCTCCAAAAAAGAACTCCATCTTCTTGCTCCACCATGGAGATCGTTGCATGTCCTTTATTCTAGGCAGAGAGAAGGGATGTGACATGCTGGGCATCAGTAAAATGCTGGAAAATGTCCTTAAGATATGTGTGTTCACCATAAGCCTCCATTGCGGAGGACAAACTGACTTCTCAAACCAGTGAGCGAAGCATTAATCCTTCACTGAAGGCTGTGTTTTACCCAGCCTGACTCCATTGTCCAGAAATGCTGGCCCTGATAGCTCAGACCCAGGGACTCAGGCACTGGTTATCTGCAGGGGAAGGGGTTGTTTTGGAGCATTTTCTTAGCTGAGTCTAAACAGTCCTGAGCAGCTTTGTGGCTGAGACATCAGGTGCACAAAAGGGATAGAAGTCCTCCTGCAGCCTGCAATTCTTAGTACTTAACAGTGCCTTTCAGCTATTGTGAGCTGTGTTATTCCATATGGTGCGTGAGGATTTGATCTCTTTTAAAAAGAGGTTATATGTGAATATTAATTTGCTTTACTACAGAAATGGCAAAGATGCTTATAGTGTTAACAATGGGCTCCTTTATCTCCACATACTATGATTTTATGCCTCCTTATGTATAATGCATTAAAGATTAATGCGTAGTAATTCAATGTGGCTTATGGGACAGGATTTTTTTTTAAAAAAATCATGTTTGAGTGCATGTCTAAGTCTTTAAATTCATATCTAAATGAAAGCGTACTTAGAGATGGAACTTCAGATACAGAGTTTTTTCTCATTATTTCTGTTAATTATTTAGCAATGAAATACTACTTTTTCTTCGTGAACTTACACCTCTGCAATTTGTAAAACAAGATTTTTTTTTCCAAAAGATGAAACTGGAGACTAATTCAGTACCCGAGTTCCCAGAATGGGGTGTTCTCAAGCAGAAGCTTTCCCTGGAGTATAAGAATTCCTAGGGAATGCATGAAGGCATCAAGAAAAATAGAAACCTTATATATGTGTACGCTGCCAGTTTACATCTACAGAAATGCTATTTAAATAGTAGCATGTCCAAATGTTGTTTTTATAGTGGATTTTATTGGGCACCAATTTAACTGTAAAGGGTAGATGCATTTCAGGATAGCAAAAAAATGTCTTTTTCCCATTCTGTGAGGCTTGTCAAAATCTTCATGTCTCTTCCTCTTTCATATTTAGAAGAGATGGATATCTTTCAAAGATTCCCATCCCAGAATAGTAAATTGATTGAAAAATGCGGATGAAGCAAATGGTTTGGCTGATGGTGAGAGCATTTGCTTCAATCAGCAACTTGAGCTTCTAGTCAAGATCAACTCTCCTATAGGGATTTGTGTGGTATTGTGCATTTCTCTAACCAAACACATGGGAGTTTAAGTCTTGGCCCATTATCTTCACTCATCAGGCTACAGCCCTCCAGTGCCCTTCTTGGACAATAGGTACATATAATTGTCCTTTTGTTTTTGTCTCTTGGAACTTATTTTCCTTTATATAGGGATTTACAAAAATGCACTGCCCTCTGGCTCTTCATGATGACAGCAACACCTGGTTGGCTGTAAAACACAAGGAATTTTAATTGAAAGAACTGGTAGTGCAGACACAACAGCACTGCACTACTAATTTTTCCTCTGTGGAGCAGAAAGTCTTCTGGTGTTTCCTTATGTTTGCCTTTAATTCTGACAAAGCATAGATGCTGCTTTGTGATGTTATGTGAGTGTCTTCTGCAGAGTGCTAATATCTTGTGATATCTCCACAAACATTTGACTTAATTTTATTTCAGCTGATGATGTGTTCTCCCAGCCTCTATCAGCAGTAGTTACATGGTCACATTCTGATTATTTCTTCCGAGGGAAGAGGACCCAGGCTTCATCTGAGCAGTGATTTTTAAAGAAATGAAAGCCTCCTTCACATTCTTAATCACAAAAAGGAAATGTAAGACCAAACTTGATCCTGTTAGAGTCAATGGGCCTCCACACACTACCAGTCTTAAGATTAAAGAATATTTGTTTGACTGATCTTAAGTTCCTGCTGCTCTTGCCTGCCTCCCATCAGTATGCTGCGAGTTCAGTGCCTGTTGTGCGAGATTAATTTCTGTAATAACCAGCTGTGTTACTCAAGGGAACTGTGACTTCAAATGGAGAGTTAACACAAGAAGCAAATAACCCCTTAAATGAAATCTGGGTTTTGTGCAGATGCTGTTCAGAGTGAAAGACCCGTTTGCACCTTTGTTTGACATGGAAGAGTCATTAGAGATCCACAGGTCAGTGGATGATGAAATGCATGCATTTCTGCAGATTTAAATGCTTGGTTTAATGTTGACAAATGGTAATAATTCAGGTGCTTCATAAACATCCGGCTTTTTCTTCCTCCTTAAGGAGGAAGACAGTGGTGAAGGAAAAAGTTGTCTTCTGAGATAATTGTCAAGGTACACTTAAGAAGAGAAATGCCAATCACTCCCTTGTCAGGAGTGTATGGAAGGGCAATCATCTTTCTGCCATTTATTTCTGGTAAAGTTTAAGGATTCCTGCTTTGTACCTTGAGGGAGTTCAGAGCAGTTTAATGCTGAATGGTAAAATACCATAACTGTGTGTGCAGTGGAGGCCGTGGGCTATACACAATCAAATTGAAGGGGTTTTTGGTGGCAGATCACATTAAAATAAGAGCTCAGAAAGGAATTGGCTTTGCTTTTGCATTTAGTAGCACATCTTATTCCTGGAGACATTCAAAAAAAGGTGCTCATCTTCTTGCAAACGGATCTTTGCTATTCCCAGATAGCCTGTAATCTTTCTGTGGAAACAACATAAGCTGATTTGGAGGAGGGAGGTGGTAGGAGAATTGCTGAGAAAACACTTTGTGGAGCTGTTCCAGGAGCTTCATGTGTGCAGTACTCCTGTGCTTTCCTGGACCAGCTCAGCTTGTGCTGAAGGATGTAGGCAGAAATGAGGATAAATTGGAAAACTGCAGTGTTTGGTCTTAAGTGTTTGATAAACTTCTGGAAACTTTAAAGAAAACCACAAAACAAACAAACAAAAAAACACCACTAGTGTATTTGACTGTCAAGGTAAAGGAAGGGGGAGAAGATGTTTAATGAGTGCAGAAATATTGCAAAACTTCCTTACTACAGCCTTGTGCTTAAAACTTGATTAATGTATAAGCAGTACATGGGGTAGCATGACCAATATACAATTGGTTTTTATCTTCAGTAAGGTGAAGTTAACACCATAAAAGTTGAAATGCACAGGGAAACAGCCTTCTGTAAATTACCACGTAATTTTTTCATTTGTTGCTCAGGGAGACAGCATAGACAGGCATCATTGTTTCAGTGGCCTCTGGATATTTTTTCATTTTGGGACTGATGTGAATCCCATTAAATCTTGCTGGGAGTCATTTGATTCACCTCATGGCTTTTCCCCCCACTCAGCCCTGTAAAAGGTCAGAACTGTCTTGTTATTACTGTTTGTTGTTAATTACTGTTTGATATGCTCCTGGGTCTGCTATTCAAATTATCCTATATCCACCTTGCTGAGGAACAGGGATTTTGCAGGTGACACCTCATAGAAATTACCCTACTGCTAACCAGAGCCATGGGAGAGCTGGAGGAGGGAGGTATTTATAGTTGTAGTAACACTGCTGTGCACCAGCTCTGTGCAGTTTGCACGCACACTAATTTGCTTTTCAGGCAAAAACACTGGCCTCTGGATCTTCATTTTTTTCTGAGTCACAGTGTGGCTGAGGTTGGAAGGGACCTCTGGGAGGCTTCTGGTCCAAGGCTGCCTGGAGCAGGTTGCCCAGGGCCATGTCCAGATGAAGCTTGTGAAGTAACACCTCTTTACTCCACCTGGGAAGGAGCAAGTACACTGACCTGGAGGGTGGGGGCTTATACAAGCTCCCAGTGTGTGAGTGCATCACCATCATCTGATAGCTGACTGCATTTGATCTGTTCTCTTATCCCTGGAGCAGGAAGGCAGGTGCTGATCAAAGGGCTCTGCTCCATCTGATCCACTACTTTTCCACCCCTTGATGTAGCTCCAGGCACAGGTGGCACCAGTGGTTTGGCAGCAGTGTGTTGTGTTCTGCCCAAAGCATCTTGGCAGGACCTTGACAGGAATTCACTGTGGGCTGGCACCTGGGGGAATGAGTACTGTTCACATTTCTCAAAAGTTCTCTATTTGTATATTCTACATCCTACGTACAATGAATAAAAGCATCTGAGAACTTGCATGTGTCTGAAATAATAAGGAAGTTTACTTTTTGATATTTCCCTGTTCCTGTCAGTTACTGGGAGTTTACTAACTTGACCTCCAAGCTCAGGGCAGGAGCAGAGATCAGACCAGTGTCAGGTGTATGTGAACCTCTTCCCAGCACTGACCACATAACCAGCGAATTTGGAGTGAAATATCATTCCTCATCCTTGTGACAATAAATTGTCACACTGAAGCATGAGATGTGACTAATCACACTTCTACATGCATAAATGCATGCCTCATTACAGACTGTAAAATGAGCTTGCCCCTCTTCAGTATCTCCAGCTGCTATGCTTGACTCCAGCCTGCTGTAGCAAACAACTGTTCAGCTGTTTGTCACCTGGTTGTGATAAATGTCTCTGCTCCGAGCTTATGAAGTGAGACTGCACTCGTGTGCCTGCCTTTAGCCACGTCAGGGAATTGGCAGAGAACAGGCAAGTCAGCTGTGGTGAGCTGCCTGCTCAGTGCTAGCTGTGGTCACTGGGGGAGATGGGAGCTTCCAGTTCTAAAAATCTGCCTTCAGATCAATTTGTGGTGCTTCTCACTGACTAGAAACAGATGTGAAGTTAGCATTTACTGATAGCTGCTTCAGATAAAAGCTCACAAGCATGTTGTTTTAAGACTTACCAGAGTCCAGTGTTTGCCTGTTTCAGAGCCTGGCTGAGAGCTTTGAGACAGTCTCACAAAGCTGAACAGATTTAAGTAGGGGACAGGTACAATGGATTTGGAACCGCTGTTGGTAAATACAGCAGTACTGTATTTATCACTTTTACTGCAATAGTGCTACTATATGATAATAGTACTATCAAAATGCTGTCCTAGGTCTTCATCACCAAAGGGTGAAGGTGCAGAGCTTACCAAGAAGGCATCCTTGTCTTGGTGGAGGAGAGAGGGTATAGCCTTGTCTAGGTTTCCCTTTCCCTCACTCTAATGCTATTTTTTCTTCTCTTACACTGTCTCTTAGAGTTCTTTTATAACCTAATTTTATCTGTTCTCTCTCTGGGGTGATGTTTAGCATGATTTGGCTGAGGAGCTGAGTACTATAGTCTTATGTTCAGCATGTACTTCTTTAAGTTCATCATATTTAGGTGTGTGAACTTCAACATTAGTTTTTCAAATCATGAAGCAAAAAGGTTTCACGTGGGCACTGTGGCACTCAAGATTCTGCCCTGCTGCCAAAACAGGGCCGCTCTGCCACCACAAGACTCCCTCCTTCAGCAACATCTCACACCAAGCTTGTGGACCCCCCCATCCACAAAGTTTCCTGAATAAGCTTGTGATTTCAGGCTGGTGGGTGAGGTGATGGGCATAAAAATTGAGCCTGATGTTCTGATGCTGTAATAAAACGTGCTGTTTGTTGGCTTGTGGTGCTGGGTCTGTGTCCCTCCTTCTCTTCTTGGGTCATGCATGACTTCTGCAGGCAGTGTCACACAACTCCTAAACTCCCAGACAAATGTCCCAGGAGCAACATGGTGTGAAATGGCAGTGAGGGGAATTATGGAAAGTTTACGTGGTGCCGGGCAGCACCCCTGAAACTTACAGTGATATTTCAAAGAACTCTCCCCTGTAGAAGAAGGATCGGGTTTTAGACCGTCTAAGCAACCTGGAGGTACACAGGTCCATGAGGTGCATCTGAGGGCCCTGGGGGAGCTGGCAGATGAAGTTGTCAAGCCATCATCCATCAGATTTGGTAAGCTGTGGCACTCCAGTGAAGTTCCCACTGACTGGAAGAGGGGGAACATAACCCTGCTTTTTTAAAAAGAGGGGGAAAAAAGAAGACCCAGGGAACCACAGGCCAATCATTCTCATCTCAAACCATTTTATGTTTTTCTCTAGGCTAGGAAAAAAAAATTGGGGTAGGCTGTTGTGGGGGACAAATGTTAACTACTGTCATTGTGTTCTTCTCCATCCAATTTTCCTGTCTTTACTTTAGTTTTCCAAGGAGAAGTTGGTGTTACTGTCATCTCAGCGTTATGTCTGTATAAGTTAAAATACTCTTTAGATATGCTAACCCTCATGGGACAAATGGCTATATTTCTAAAGCAAGAACAGAAACAAACAGTGGGAGCAGGTGGAGGGAGCAGTTAGATGAGTGTTAGAGGTTCTGTAAGAGTAGTTCTTGGGGGCCAAAGGGACTGGCTGAAGGACAACGATGCAGTTTCACAGCAACTGCCTCAGCTTTAAAATCTTATTTTGCCACCTATAAGAAGGAAAGTAAAATCTAGTTTCACTGTTGTGTTACCCAAGGTATTTCAGTAACCTCCAAGGAGGGGTTTTCCTTGGTATTTTGCTGGGTGGTAGCTCTGAAATGGGCACTTGGGTTCCTTCAGAGCTGGCTTAACCCCCGGCTGCTTCACCCACGGAGTCAGCACCGAGAAGCAGGTGAACAAAGAGCACAAGACAAAATCCATCCGAGAAGTTGGGCACGTGGTGAGGGGAAGCTGGAGGGCAGTGTTATTTCTAAAACGCGGTTACAAGTGACCTTTAAATGTTCACAGCGGTCTTAAGAACAGCGAGAGGAGAGGAAAGATATTTTTTGTTTAGCTAACTTCAGGTCACCGAGGAGAGCAGAAATATTGGAGTTGTGCAAAATATGTAACGTCCTCCTTATAAGCGAAAGTTTCAAGTCAGCCACAGGGGTTTTGCACTGTAGCATTTCATTTAGCCCAATCCATATATCAGAGGTGGCTGCTTGTCTGCGAGCAGGAGGAGGAACTAACGGCATCACAGAAATACCAGTTCCTGAGGAGAAGTTTCTCCTCACCAGTAAAAATGAGGATGTCAAGCCCCAGATCTATATATTTCACTCTACCTTGTAGAAAACCAGAAGTTCAATGTAAGCAATCATTTCCTTGTCACTTTGGTATGTTGGCAATGAAGCCTCTGCCTTTGCCTGCTTTGATTTCAAGCATTAGCTGTCACCTACTGTGAGCTAAATTGTTTTAAGGCATGAAAGTAGAATTTTTCATCTAGACTTGATTCACGCTTCCAGTGTAACTCATACTCTTAATTAAGTCCTAAGTGAATTTACTGTCATTTTTGAGGGCTAAGCTGCTTGTCTTTTGGTACCAGTTCTGTCTGAGTTAGACCACAGCTAAGCTTTTGGAGGTCCCTTGCTTCCAGCTCAACTGCAAACCAGCGGGCTTTGTTTTCAGCCTTTTGCATGCCAGCATGGGTCTGAACACTTCTCCCCATATCAAACCAGGAAACCCATGACCCAAGGAGCCTGCTATTGGAGTACCAGCAAGGTTGAGCAACCATAGGGCTCTGCCATCCTTCAGGTTACTCAGTTCCTGCCCAGAAAAGCATGAAGTAAAATAAGAAATACTGCCTGCTGTGTGATGGTGGTTATTTGGGTAGTAACAATGAAGAAGTTAAACTCTGTTGCTCAGCTCTTGGTATGAGCAGAGGGTGTGGCAAGTGGTTTGAACACCAGGCATGTGTCAATGAAAGGGCATTAGAAATTGCTTTCCTTGTTCCCCTAGCTCTTTCCTTGCTTTACTGTTAAATTCTGTTTCCAGAATATGAGAGACTTGAGCAACTATCATAGCATCAGCAGCCGGTCGGTAAACCTGTCTTTAATTTGCTCAGGATATTGCAGGGGGGGAAGCGTGCAGGTTTCAGAGACTCAGTCCTGGACAACAAAGTATGGGGGCAGAACATCTTGCCTCTTTCAGGGATTCATTTAAATGATTGCAAAGCAGTGACAGTGCAGGCATGTGCTCCTCTGCCAAAATGTAACGGCAGTGCTGGGAGTCCCTTCCCCTGCTTTGCACGGGTAGTGGGTTGCTTTCCAGCCAACACACATCACGGGGGGCACCTGCGTGAGCACAAGTGGGCTTATCTAATAATGCCATCCCCGAGACAGAGCACCACAACAGCCTCTATTTTTAGCAATATGAAGTGTGATGAGCAGGGATTATCTTGTTTATGGTATTATTATTACACGAAACATGCTCCTGAATCTGTATAAGGCTAATATGTGCTTGGAGGAGGAAGAAATCATTAGATCTCTCTTGAAAAGATGGATGTGTAGTTTTGAGGACCAGTGTCTGTCCCAGAATAGTTAGCAGCTGCTATAATAATTCTTCTGAGGTTATAAAGAAAGCGACAGGCTTTCTGGGGTTTGTTTTGGTAGAAGTCCAAAAAAGAAGAAAATTGGGCTTCAGGCATCAGATTCATCACCAGGGCTGGAAATGAGAGAAAGCCAGCGCAGCCCTGAAGCTTTGCTTTGTGTACAGCAGGAGAAGGTTTTGCAGCTGCCAGTCCTGCTCCCACAAAAAGGGGAAACAGCCCCATGGTCCCAGTTGATCCCGGGTCAGAGAACGTGCTAGGCTGGTCATGTCTTTTAAAGACACTGTTTTGGAATAACTGTGGATTTACGCACGCTCTTCCGTGTTAGTTAATAAATCTGTCTCCTGCTTTCTGACTTTAAAAGTATGGAAGTAGGTCTGTTTTTAGAATGAAGCAGGGAGAGAGAGTGGTTACAGCCCCCTTAAAGCTTGATCTCCATGTAGTCGTATGGCTAATATTCCTTGTGCTGGATTAATATTCCTGCACTTCAAATTTCATAGCGGTCTGTCACCTTAGAAGAATACTCAAATACCTCACATATCTGAACATAATATGCCTTCCCCTCCCACTCCCCCAGATAGCCTAACTGGAGGAAATGGAGCATAAAATATTGCACAGCAGGTGGCAATGATGAAATGATAAAGAAATGAAACTAGCTGTATGGTTGCTTTTTATTTTATTTATTTATTTCTCAATTCCCCAAAGGGAAAAGATGATTCACAAAGTGATTTGAGGTAGAAGCTTCAAGCCTTAGCAGCTGTCAACGACTGAGGGTACGTGGTGCTTAATCTACCTCCTTGGTCTATGCGGGCAGCAAGCATGTTTTATTTTTGTATTTTAATGAGCACACAAGTCATATCAGGTTTCCGGAAAAGGCTAAATCATAACAGCATTCCCAGAAGCTTTGTTTCCTCTTTTAAACTCTGCTCAACACTGGAGAGGGAAAGCCGTAAGGCTGGCAGACAGTCACCAGACATCTGCTTGGGGAATCCAGATTCACGCTCTGTGCTTGAGCTCACCAAAATTGCAGCAAAAATCGGATGGGAGAGAACCTGTAGGCGCCTTATTACTTTGTAATCAAGGAAATTTTGTAACCAGAGGTCTCTCTAGGGGCTAGTCTCCTCTGCCTGACTTCCCTACGATGTTTCTGGGAGTAATGCAGCCCTTGGACGTGTCCCCTTGGTCGGGATGAGGTGGCTTCCATCCAAGGAGCATGGGCAAAAGCCCAGCAAGTATCTGGGTGCTGTCAAGGAAGATGAGGTTACTCTCCTGACAAAAGTTTCTTACAGGACAAAGTACAATTGATGAGAAGTAAACTCATTCCTGTGTAAATTCACCCTAACATGTAGGTTCTACTGATTTCACACGGTGTAATTTGGTTTTGACTTTGAGTTTTGTGGAGTAATGGTTTTAGCTAAAAAAACTGCTAAGTTCTCAACTTTTCAGGCAAATTTTTTTAGGATTCCTCTGAAATCCTGGGTACAAATAGCTGTAAGGAAAGTGTTACTAGATGAAAGAAACAGTTTCTTCATACTCTTGTGCTCTCTTATAATAAACAAAATTTTGCATTATGTGGTGAAAACCTGTGGATCAGTTGATTTTTCCAGTCTTCACTGTGTCTGCTGCTGATCCTGGTCCTGGTAAAGCCCGGCCACAGATGGACCATGGAAACAAACTTTCTGTACTGACTGTAGCCTTCTCCATTTACAAACTGGGACAGAAGCTGCATTTTTCAATTCCCACTGCATGTTTCTGTTCCAGGACTAGGCAGCACACTTGCGTCTTCTCAGGAATCCATTTGGCGCTTCTTGTGAGCAATAAAGTCAAATCTGAATCAAAGGAAAAAGTAAATGAGGAGCAGAACAGCCTGTTGTATCAGAAGATATCAGGTCAGAGCCCGCAGGTAGCACTCTGGCTGAAGTGGGCTGCTGTTAGGATGTGGCCAGTTGACATGAAAACGTGCAGAAGCAAGGCTGCCACAGAGCTCCCAGGGCCCTATGGACAGGAGTCATGCAGGGGGGCACAGAAAACCTCTCAACACTTGGAAAACACCAGAAGGGAGGTTGCTTGCAGCAGTCTGCTCTGGCACCATACACGTGTGCATTACGAAAATTACAGGGTGAAGCATTGCATCCTTCATGCAGAAGACTTGTCTTAGTCATAAGACTATACACGCGTTTGTTTGTATCTCTCCAGTTTTATATTCAATCATCTCTAGTAAGAGTAAGTTTCACAAGTTAATTAAATTCTTGAGCAGTTTTTTGTTTTTCCCAGGAAAAAAAATATCTTTAATCTCGTATGTTCCCCCGAAGAGGCAAATCTTTAAAATGTATTTGCGTCTAATGTGGAATTTATTTTATGACAAAACAGGAGATACTTGTACATGAAAAATAAATACCAAGAATAAGTCATGCATTTTTCATTTTGAGTCTGAGTGCAGAGAGTTGAGAAGTTTAAATATTTAAAATAAGCCCTCTGGTGCCCAGTAGAGCTCTGGGCTGTGAGTATGGGGGGGTGTGTGCCGGATGGGGCTGAACCCCTGTGCCCTGCACTCTGGTAACTTGGAGGTGGAGGGTCCCGTGAGGAGGGGGCTCCCTTGCCCGGGGACATGCTGTGTTGGATGCCGGGTGTCCCGGCTGGGATGGCTGGTTGCAGGGATGGGGATGGGGAGAATCCCTGTCTGTGTCGTGTGTGTTTTGCTGGACCCTCACAGTACCTGATTTACTTTGTTGTTTACTGCATAGGTGAAATCCTCATTGCAAAGGCTATCTTGGCTATTCACTCGCACCGAAAATTAAGTGGACTCTTGTCTGTTTTTATGGCTAAGGTCCAAGTGATCCAAGCCTGTAAACCAAGATGGGGAAGAGGTGAGGCAGAAAGCAAACCTCTGACCTCGTGCTGTCTCCTCTATAATGCGGAATTTAATGCGGCTTTATGTCTTTAAGTTTCTGTCTTTTTACCATCCCCAATTACAATTTCTCCTGCTTGTGTATAGGAAAGCTCTGATGCTTCTTCATTTTTGCTAAAAACTAAACTTTCTTAGCATAAAGATCATTTGCTAGCCACTGGGACTAATGATCACCTGCATCCTGTGGGCCTTCAAAAGCACCTTGCTCTGCAAGAAAATCAGACACTGCACCATCATACGCAGGAAGAATAAAGCTTGGCATGGCTGTGCCGGGCAGCACGTAGCTGAGCTGTGCTGCTTGCTCTGTGTGTTATGTCAGGTCGTCACCTCTGAAGTGCCTGCCTTGCTCCTAGGTCACTACAGACATCATTTCCATGGGTGTGTCTCTGTTGGCAGGTGGAACCGATAGTGTCATCTCTGAGTTGCTGAAAAATAAAGGATACAGCAGGAATAACAAATTTCTCAGAAGTTAATAAGATCCATATGACTCATGTAGTGAATTTGCATTTTGTCTTGGTTGGTTTCCAGATGCAGTTATTTTTTTCACCACTTTCTTCCTTTGCTTTTTGTGATCTGGCTTCCTCTGACCAGTACAAGTCCAGTTGAGCAGCCTACAGGTTACCAGATTTTCATTATCACACTTTCTTACCTTCCCCTTTTGCAGAAAGCTTGCTATTCTACAAATTGTTCTTCATCAGGGATAATGTGCCTATCTGAAATGGAAGCACTTCTCCCTTTAGTTGCTCCCAGAAAGTGGCCAAAACACCTGCAGATGCTGATGGGTTTTAAAAAAGGAAAATCAAATGTTGTCTCAGCCAGAAGGCTGTTCAATTAACTTTTCCTGCTGGGAATTATTAGACCTGAGGCTGTGCTGTTGGGAGGAATCATTTCTTAGCATCGATGCTAAATGAATTAGGACTTTGTTGGTAACAGAGAGGAACTTATCAGAACATGAGAGGTAACAGCAAAGCTCTGAAACTTTAAAACACAAAAAGATCAGCTGGAGTTCCCCTTTGGAGGATCATAACATTTCACTGAGAAATACATTTAAATGAGAAGATCCAAATGTAGATTTTCTTTTTTTTTAATCAAATATCAAGATTTGCTATAAGAATGGCAATGAGGGCATGTTAAGGGAAGAATTTTTTTTATTATTTTTTCTAAACCTTACCACTTCTTTAGCACAAGATCTGTCAATCTTGCAAGCTCAGCCTGTCTCTGTATAAAGGGCAAGCAGCTCCTGTAGGGCCAGGACCTCTTGTCCGGATGCAGAACACTTTAAGGATGTGAAGCTTCCATCCCCATATTGTTTTTGGAAGAATTTGAGCTGAACCCCAAACTCTTTTCTCAAGAAACTTCTCAAATCGTGGTCAAACTCTTAAGAATTTTATCTGAATCTGTGTTTTTCAACAACAATATTTTCTTACCTATTTAAATGAACACTCTTCTGCAAGGCAGTGGTGTGTGTATTTTTAGCAGTTTTAACTGAGATATCTGGTATTGCTTGGACACGATGCGTGACCAGAATATTGGCCTCATTTCATGAACACCTGAGTCCTGAGCAACTTCTTGAAATTAATACTGGTAACATCCCTGTGCTTTATTTCTGACCCTTTTGTTCAGAAGGTGTGGACTGATTTTGGCAGTGATCACTGATCACAAAAGGAGGAAGCCCTATATTTTATCTCCTCCAGGTGCAGTACCAACAAAGAAAGCTTAGGGCTTGGAGGTCATGTTTGCATGGCGAGTGAGCGCATCTTCCCTGCAGCGTGTCTGCACGTTGTGTGGCTGGGCTCATCTTTCCTGTAGCACTCCAGAGAAAGTTCAGACTTGGAGTACTCTTCAAAATTCACAAGAGGAACATGTTGTAATCTATTATTCATGGCCTATAAGCCCTTTTGATTTAACCATTTTTCTTTTTTAATAGCTCACCTGCTTTTATCCAGTGCTTCCCCTATTAATACACAACTTTTTTTCTTTATATATTTGTTTCCTTCAGACCTGTTCTACTTCCATTATTTCACTGCTTTCCAGACCTTCCCCTTCTCTGTATCTTTGTGTTGTGATTTTACTCCAGTCCTTTTCTTGCCCTCTGGAAAAATAAGTTCAGGGGTGGTACGTGCATCCCAGCAGGAGACGCGGAGGAGATGCCCAGCCAGCAGGGTCTATTTCTAGCTCCAGTTCCTGTGAATTGCTGTGGGACAAGCAGAGGCAGGGCTGTGGCTGGGGGCCTTTGGTTTGCAGGGATGGCACAGCCTGGGCTTGGCAGGTGCCCAGTGGCAAACTACAGCAAGTCATGCGGTGAAACCTGTCCCTCTGCCACACAGTTGGGTGGGTTTTGGAGGAATTGCATGTAGGTGCAATCAACAAGAAACCCAGTTCCTGCCTGGTGGTGTCAAATAATGAGCGGAATAACTGCCGTGTGAGTGTTGTTTTTTGTGTTAGAGCCTCTTTGAATTTGTGCCTTAATGTGTGTGTGAGTATTCCAGTGGAGCAAAGTAGGAGACCTTAAAATGATTGCTCTGACCTGAAGCTCTGCTGTGCTACCATATCCTCCAGAAACTGGCTATTGCCTCCCCTCCAAAACATGTCTCAGAAGTTGCAGGGGGTGACCTGCTCACGTTTCTAACTTCAATCTGTACTTGTTAAATGGCTGCTGGTGAGGGCTCAGCTGCTCCAGTTGTGGTTGTGGGAGAGGTTTGGGCACACCGCTTTAGCGGCTGCTCCCAGGTAATTAAAACATGCATCGCCTCCTCAGGCTGATTTTGAATTTGTATTTATTCCCCAGGGTTGAGCAGTGTGGAAATTAAAGAATTAGGCAGAAGCAGTAAACCTGTGGTGCTGGGATCGGAGTGGCCAGGCTGTGGAGGAGCTGAGTGCCAAGGCTGTCGGGGACCCGCAGACCCTCTGGCGATGAGCTGGGACCCAGCCAGAGGCAGAGCTACTTTCCAAAAGAAATGTGCACCCGTGATGGGTATTTGGGCTTTTAGCTAATAAGCAACCTGGGGAGTGGGCACGGTTCTTGGTGGCACTGCCAGAAAGGAGAGGGAGAATCGCTGCCTCTGAGCAGCAGTGGTAATGGGAAGCGCAATTAAGGCAGGTATGTCAGCTTCTCCCTAATTGAGTCCGTGCTGCAAATATAGATGTGTGCATGTGAGTAATGGCTGTGCCTCTGCAAGCTGCACGCATCTGATAAGCTGAAGGTGCTGGAAAAGAGACCTTCAGACTGAGCTGTTGTTCCTTGCAATGTTTTGGGCACATCTGCCCCAATTTCCGTGATTTGTTTGGATTTGGGAAGGTGATATGCCTACAGCTCTGTGCAGAGAGTCTGTTAGTGAGAAACTTTTTCTCTGCTGGTGAAAACGTCGTAGTCCTTGTGGATGAGCTGTAGGCTGACTTTTTGTACCTTCTGTGCTCTAATTACCAGAAAATCCCTGGAATCAGAGGATGGCATCACATGGTTTATGGCTCTGCTTTAGCTGGGATTCAAATGCCTTACTCGGTCAAAATTTGCTCCGAAATTCGAAAGAACTTGTCTGAATAAGGCACACAGGATGCAGTTTATCGTTGGCGTGTGCCGTGGGTAATTGTACTTACTCAGCTGTCCTAGCCGTGTGCAGCCTGATAAGGCGAGCAGAGCCAGACGTATCGCAGGCTAAACCAAACACTAAGATAAATCCTTACTTTCAGAATTAACTAGGCAGTAAAGCATGTTGTTTTTCACTAAGTGTCCATAAGATGTAGCTGAATAAGGCGTTTGTTCTCTCTGAACGGAGCAACAGCTCTATTAACGTATGGCGCAGCCTGGATTTCCTCTCCCCGACATCTCGTAATGATAGCAGCGTTACAGGGACTTAAGGGAGAAGATGCTCCCCGTGGCTTGCTGAGAATAAAACGTGCCCTGCTATGACTCCACGGCCACGGTCATGGTGATGGGCACTTCCACAGGACGTGGGCAGAGCCGTGCATGACGTGCAGCTGGGTGCCTGCCGACAGGTCCGGGGCACAGGTAACGGCTAAATGCAGCTGCACGATTCCCTCAGAAAACACGTGGACCCATTATGTGTTCGTTGTAATTAAGAATGCATTAAACCTGGCGCTATCAATTAATCAGACTTTTATGCCAATTAGGCTGAGGCTTGGGGGGGGGGGGGGGAATATATTTAGAGGCTTTATAAGAGACAAAATGGTCTGAGAAATTTGCTTTTATGTGTGATGAATAAGACAGCTTAAAGATAGCACCAGCCTTTGACAAGCTGCTCAAAAGGTACACAGGGTTATCTCTATTTTGAGCAAATCATAGTTGTAACAAAAATTGGAAAATTATCAGTTTCACAAAGCACGAGAGAAGTTCTTACTGTTGTGAGCACCAAGAAAGAACAACAGTCTGGGGTTACGTAGTCATCCGAAAGAACAAAAAGCCCTGCCATCTCACCTGTGTTGCCAAAGGTGGGGTTTAGGGTGAAAAACTGGTAGTTTGAATGCCTAGGGAACTCGGGGTCAATCTACTCCAATTAGTTTGGTGTGGAGAAAAGGTGGACTTATTAAGCACACCGTATTACTGCAATCCACATTAATATATATATATATATTTTAACAAATACTAACAGTGTTTACTAACAGCCTGTTTAATAGAAGCTAACAGCTGCTAAGCACTAGGCAGAGGGGTTGGCAAGGCATGGAAACTCCCCAGGACAGCCCTGGTCACTTCTGTAGCGATGAAACCATGGGCTAAGAAATTTTCTACACTGGAAATTCATCGGGAAACATGAGATCAGCTCTATTGTGGAGGGAATAAATACATTTAGTTGGGTAGTTGTCTTGGTGAATAAGACAAAGATCAGTAAAATTCTGTATGCAAGGGTAGTGTGGCTTTTTTCTTTGTATATGTAAATTAAGTGAGCCTATGAGTCCTCTGTAAACTTATGGGAAATCATAGAAAACTAAAATATAAAATTAAAAAATGAGGCTTATGCCTTTAGCTTGAAGGTTTCCTTGGACAGGGATAACAAATGCCAGTGAAATGAGGTTCTTCAGTTTTTTTTTTTTTTTCTTCTGTGAATTACCTTCTGTCTCCACAAAATGTTACCTTCTGTTGCCATGGCTCTGCTGAAACTGGGGGTGAAGTTTGCTGGCTGTGATGAGGACAGGTTTTTGCAGCATGTAATCAGGTAGATAAGCTCTGTTTGGATCCAAAATGCAAACTTTCTCAGTTGTGTTTCAGGAGATAGCCTTACTGAACAGCTCTAATGCCACGGTGGCAACTGCTCTTTTCAAGGCACAGTTCTGCTGCTGCCAGTTGGTTTTTATGATAGGAAATAAAAGTGAAATTGTCTTAAAGGTTGGAGGGCACAGTGCACCAAGCTACAAAATTCTCATTTTTCAGAGTTTGGTAAATATTTGTTATGGAGCATTTCAGGCTCTTTGGGCTACTAAGATGATATTCTCAACATTAAGCCACTTATGAGCTTGGTTTAATTTCCACATCGCGTTCAGCTCCAGAATAAACCATTCTATTGGTATAACTGAATTAGAGAAATAAAGTCTTAGGGGCAGGAGCAGTGTGTGGGGTTCAGGAGGCTGAGCAGGTGGGGGCTCTCTGAACCCATTTTTGGCAGGACCAGGACCCCTTACTTTGGTAACTACCTTTCCTTATTGCTTGTTGGCTGGTTTAGTTGATCGTTGTCTATTTGCCCTTATTTATCCATGCCCCTACTGTGGAAACAAGTATCTTGTCTGTTGCCAGGACCTTTTTCCAAGTGTTTTTTTAATATCTGTATCTTTTGCAAACTTTTCTCATACCTTTTGTATTGCATTTGCGGATGAGATTGAATCTAAACAACTTACACCTTTTGCTTTAGCATGACAAAATTCCTAAATAAACAAAACCATTTGGGATGTCTGTACTCCAGGCCTGGGTACTGAGCTCTGGGATCACATCTGCATAATCCCATGACACCTTACTCACGGACTGTGTTCCTTCATTTTTGTCTGTGACTGATAATTAGTGGTCTGGGTACAGAGCCACTTTCAGATGTGAAGTAATGAAATACAGTTTTCATTGCAGTGAACTTTACAGTGTCAGAGTTTGGCATTTTATTTGTTGTTTTTATTCTGATAAGGCTGCCTTGAAAGATGTGACATTTTGTATGGTTACCAAAATGGAAAATTTCCTCTGCAAATGAGTCTTATGGAACTGATTAGAAATGAGTGTTTTGAATGATCTCCCACTGCCGCTGCTCATCTGTCTGATGAGACCTGAGATACTGTAAGCCCAATTCGTACCAGCCTCTCAGAGGCGATGAAAAGCAATTTTGTGAATTCTTTAATAATGTCTTCAACTTAATTGACAATCTCAGGCACACATGAAGCAGTCTGTTGCTTACCAAGTGAAAATTCCTGTCTGTAGAGCTATCCCCTATCATTCTTTCCAGCAGTTCTCTTCAGAATCGATAGATGAAGAGTAAGGCAATGCAATACGCAGGGATGGAAACCCTGAAGATGGTCATTTTTACACAGATCTGTTCTTGTGTTCTCTGAAGCCAGTGCAGAGAAAGTCATCGCCTTCCAAGGGGCTTTGTGGGTGATAATCCTAATCAAACCTCTGGGAACTAAACTCACAGTGAAAATTTTCAGATCGATAATGAGGAGGAAAATATAGCTGCTTTTTATTTAAGACTTTAAAGTTTAGTGTTTGATATTCATGGCTTTCTGAATGTTTTGCGTGTTTTCCTCTGTGATGAAGGGTGTAGGACAAGAACCAGCCCTCAGCGTTCCACGCTTTAAAACCAGGCTACTGTATCAATGCCCCACCTGTGCTTACATTTACCTAGCTGTTAGGACACCCTTCTCCTAGGTAAGACTTTTTGACTTAAGCTTGATTTTAATGTTTTAAGTTCAAATAAGTCGCTTGAAGATTTTATGCCCTTTACCTTTCAGCTTGTATTTGGTCTGCATAAGGGCTGTCAGATGATGGTCTGATGAATGGGCCCCCAGTGGTTTATCTTCATCATATGATCCCACCCAGTCTTTCCTCAGTCTAGATTAAGAAAACTGATGGCCAGTGTATTTGACTTTGATGCAAAAGGGTTTTTTTTGATTTTTTTCTTCCCTTCACAGAACAAACTACCCAGGGCTGTGTCACTATGTGTTCAGTTTAGTCACGTATATTGACACCATCTGGATTACAAGGAATTTTTAGTGAATAAAATCGTAAAATTGAGCAATGATGGAAAGGAGCAAGGAACTACTTTTATACCATGTCTTCATTAAAAAGAACTTTTCTTCTCAGTGAGCTGGAAAAATGTTTACCTTCCTGAGAGGAAACTTTTTCAGACCATCAAATGAAATGGTTGCTAGTTGACAAGCCTGAGAAACAAACATGTACAAGTCGAGATCTTTTAGTTTCTGCGTGACTCACATTGTTGCAGCTGAAAACATTTTTTGATGGACAACTTGTCAAATAAGAATTTCATTACAGGAGACCTATGAATAAATGTATCTTCAAGACATATAAATCGCAGTGTGGCCTCTGAAATGAAAAAGTGCAAAAAAATAATAATTTCCAGATGCTCTGAATAAAATAGGATATACCGGTAGGTTGATGATTTTCACTTCAAAGTAAAATGTCCATTTGTCTGAAATAAGAAGTGTAATTTTTAAAATTAGTATCCTGGAATGTGCAATCATGAAATAATACAGTATCCTCTACGTGGCAATTGCTGTCCTTGAAATTGAAAAGTAATGCAGGTGGGACAAAATGTGTAATGAAAGGGGGGAAAAATACTGGTACCAGAGGCACTGAGAGAGGTAACACAGTCTTAAGCCATCCTTCTGCATGCTGGTGGCCTTGTGGTGTGGTCCACCCTTTCTGTGAGAGGTCCCTTCCCTGCCTCTCCCCTCCCACACCAATGGGCGATATTGGTCTCATGACATCTCACCACCTTCCTTACTCTTCTCCTGAGCTGTGCTTGCTGTCCCCGGGCTGGCCTATGCACCGTGACCCCCCGGCAGTTTTCTGGCAGTCTGCCCTGGCAGAGCTGCAGCTGCTTGGGGTTCTGCTTCCCCCTGTCCTTGCTGCTGGAGGGGAGCTGTCTCCGTCATTAAGGCTATCAAACACATTGCTGCTGCCCCTGCTCACCGGCTCCGTGCTCCATCTTACGGCCGTGCTGTCTGGAGTGATCACGTACTGACCATGAATAAAATTCCTCCTTGAAAAGGGGCCCAAAGTCATCAGCCAGCACCATTGATGGTGTAGGAACACCCATCGATGGCTCCTGCTGGTGAGCGTGGGTGCGCCCAGCCCCTGTTGGTACATGGCCCCGCGGCTCAGCTGGGCTAAGCCCTGGTGTGGCAGGGACCAGCAGGGACCTCCAAAACCTGGTGTGGTTCCTGCTTCCCAGAGGTTCTCCTCCTGCACCTTCACAGCTCTCCTTTTTCTTTTCTTTCTCTAGCATTTGTTTCAGGTGGGTGAGGTATAATGAATCGCAGCCTGATCAGCACTCGGATTGCTCTCTGACATCTCTGTGGATGGCAAAACGTGCAGCTGGGGTTCAGCAGAGGAGAAAAGGAGGGAGAAAGAAAAGAGCTGAGGTTATGAGGACCTTGCCTTCTCCCCTTCTGGATAGTAACAGCCGCTTGATGGGGATGCAGAGCCTGGATCAAGCTTTGTGTAGCCATTCCTTTATGGACAGATTTTATTTATGCAGTAATTTGAAGTGTTAGAGTTTTTGTTGTTGTACTTCTTGTTTTGGCTTGGTACGCTGTGTGGTGCCTCAGCCAGGCTTCTCTGGGCATCACAGTTTGGATCAGGAGCACAACCTGATGTCTGCAGCCCCGGAGCTTGCTACAAACTCATCATTTTTTTTTTTTTTAATTTATTTTTTTTTTTTCTTTTTCACAGCTGTAAATCAGTTGCAGTCTTTGCTTGGGCTGAATACAGCCCAAATCCTACTTTACTCTAGAGTCTTCAGCCTCTGCCACCTTTAAAACACAATTTGGATGTAGCGATGCACTTCTCATGTGGGATGAGTTTCACAACCCTCGTGCTGGGACATGAGCTGAGCAGTGGCAAGGGCAATGCCCAGGGCTGGCAAATCAGACCAGGCAAATCTCGGCTGATCCTTACTGCTGGCTAATTGGGCATTAATGATCAAAACCTGTCAAAGGGCATCCTCTTACTCTCATTTCCTGTTCCTAATGCTGGGTTTTTATTTCCAGGGGTCTGGGGACATTAAGTGGCGGAGAAGGGAGAGAGGAAGAAGAGACTCTCAAGCCCAGTGGAGAGAAACTTCAAAGCATCAGCAATTTATCTGAAAATCTTTAATGGTTCAAATTACCCAAGAATCTCAAGAAGCACTCAGTGAGGGGTGAAGAAGTAGTAGTGTGACTTACGTATGACTGACAAGGAGGGAGCAGGATCTTCCCCAGTATGCATTTCTGCAGGGCTTCGATTCCATTAATAGCAAGTTAAAATATTCTTTTAGGAGTCTTTCCAAAACAACAAGTTTTTCTACATCCAAGCGTCTTCGTAGGAAAAGACTTTGTAGGAAAGAACTTCATGGGCTTTTTTGTTATTTTCTTTTCTCCTTGTATATAAATGCTAATGGAATGGGCTGGAATAACAAAGGATAAGCATTTTTTTTTTTTTAAACCATTTCTGATACAGAATGCTTCCCCAAAGCTTCTGCTGTGCAGATAAGTGATATCTCAATCTACAGACACAGCTACCACCCGTAACCAAGATCTTCACTTGGAAACGAGAGCGAGCTGTGAGCCCTCCCCACTCACACTTTTTTGGGTTTGCAGGGCGCAGTGCAGGGTGATGGGGATGCTGCACCCAGGGATGCTCTGCGTGGCTCCATCCATCACACGGCACATGCCCTCCCTGCACCATGGCCGTCAACAGCTTCAGATTTTCTCAAGGGTCCCCGTTTTACAAACACAACTCTTCTGTTCATCGAGCTGCAGTGCAGGAATAACTCAGCTGGCAGCTCGTCAGGCTGAAATCTGGAACTGCAGCAACAGTTGGTAGGGCTAAAGAGCTTAATTACATGCACCAAATGACTCGAGTTCCAAACAGTTGTATTCTCATTTTAATTAAGCTGTATGTGAGTCAATAGTTATCTCCTCTTTCCTCACACTTAGCATTAGCTTTTCTTCATGAGCAGCATCCTTGATAATGAAGAAAAAAAGTTATTTGAAGAAAAATTTTCTGCTCGGTATAAAAGTGAAGCTTTGCACAAAGCATCCCAACGAGTACCAAGGAGCTATGGGGAGGGATTTCTTCCTTTTACATCTTTTCCCCAGGTTCTGATGCCTCTGCAAACATTGTCACTGTGCTGGCGGATGAGCCTTAAAATGGTGTGCACAGGTGTGTCTGAGTGCTTCACAGGCTTTTGCGAGGAGAGAGCAAATCCTGTCCGCTAATTTGGTGTTGGATGCTTAATGGGTGTTGACTTTAACTGTTTCAAGAAGCAACTTGGAAAGCCTTTAAGTCAGAGGATGTGTTTGGACCACCCTACGGAGGAGTGCTCGGGTGCCGTAGTGACCCAGGGGTGGGTTTCATAGGCTTTACGTTATTTCACATGGGTAGGAAACGTAGCCCACGTGCTGTTATGCCTTGTCTGGCCTCCTGGCGTTACAGCCACTTGTCTGGGGAATGCACGCAGGCAGGGCAGTGGCGCCGAGTGCACGAGGGGCTGTCTGTCCTTTTAATTCTGCCGTCAGAGGTGAGCAATGGTCCCATAGCCCGGGGAAGGAATAAATACTAAGAACGACGCACTGTAAAAACATCACTTTAGGAAAAGGAGCCCACTTTAGAAGAATATATTGATTTTTCTTTCCCTCCCCTCTGTGTGGGTAATGCAAACAGCATTCCCTCGCCGTTACCTGCCTGGCAGTGGCCGCTACAGCCTCTGATTAATGACTCGCCTGCCTTGCCAAGCGGCTGCTTTAATTCTGCTTAAATTTGAGTGGTGGCGCTGCAAAAACGCACCGTACACAGTGAAAGCAGGTTTTCACGTGCAAGATGGGCAGCTCCCAGCCGCAGGGGTAAATTCCTGCCCTTCAGAAGCAGCTGTCCTCGGGGGGGGAGCATGCAGGCAGCCTTCAGCTTGGGCATGGGGTTTGGAGGAAGGCGGTGGTGGCTGGAGCCTTCCCTGCTGCCCTGGGCAGCCCGCGGGCTGCCCCTGCTCCCTCTTGGTTCTCCCCCAGCACGTCAGCTCTGTCTGACAGACTGCCAGAAGAACCAGGGCACGTCTTTCCAAAGGTTAAAGATGAAAGGTACAACACAAGGTAGACAGTTTAAATGCTTAAAACGAAGGGGAGACAGCTGCTGTCCCTGTGCGTGACAGCCCTGACAGGCTCGGCTGTGATCTTATGCAGAAAATACCTTTGACAGTAGCAATCCAGGCTTTGAAAATATGATTTACCCAGCTATAAGCTGTGGACAAAAAAGGTTCACCCATGGTTTTATTATAGCATAAATATGCTTGCTGTGTTCTTTGTTCCACCCTTAGTGTTGGTCTCTATGCATTGCCAGGGCGTGTAGGTAAATTGGTCAGTTTTTGTCACGTTGTCTGCAGACACAGCACAGCTCTGTTGGCCCTGGACTGAGCCTCAAGCAGTGCCTCAAGCTCTGGTCGTGTCTCTGAAAGCAGAATGACCCTGGGACGGGGGCACTCTGCCTGTGGCATGCAACAGGTAAAAATCGAGCTGCAGTCCTGCTGCCACATCTGTCCTCGTGGGTCGCACCAGACGCTGCTGTGAGCCCTCCTGCAGCCCGCTTTGCCCAACAAAGTGTGTGTACAGCCGTGTAACAGGATGTTTTTCTTGCTCGTTGTCAGCCTGGGGACAGCTGCTGTAAGTGGCTTTATGGGACAGATTTTAGGAGCAAGAACTGCATTACGGAGCTGCACCATCGTGGCAGAGCTGCTGGGGAGGGGGAGAGGACAGCCCTGGAGCCTGGGAGCCCCCAGCCACGCTGCCTGGCGGATCTGAGACCACCTGCCTTGGCAAAAGCACTTGGTCCTGGTCTTGCTCCCAAACTGTCAGCGTTAAAAAGTTACCTGAAGTGATGCTGAGGGGTTTCGGAGGGCTGAGGTGGTTTCTGCAGACAGTAAATATCCGTGCTGGGACGGAGGCTTGCGTGCAGGTGATCCAAAGAGGCAAAACAGACTTATTTCATTTAAATATTTGCTGCTGTTCAGATTGCCATCACTTCTAAAAACCCTGCAAAGCTATGCTCAGTAGCAATGCAAGGAGCCTGCAGTAACAGCATTCTGCTTGGTCTGGTATTTGTTGCTGGTCTGCTGAAGTTGGTGAGCGCAGACCGAAGCCCCCTTGGTGTTTCAGGAGAGCAGCAGGCCAGGACCATCGCCGTGCTGGGCTCCTGCAGCCGGCCACGGGAGTTGTGCCTGTGAGTGCTACTCGAAGGAAAGTCACGGCCGGAGGGCAGGAGCTTGGAGGGGTACCCACTCATCTCAGCTATTTCAAAATCCCTTGCAACACAGAAAGGCGTACTGCAAAACAGAAAATATTGCTCTCTGCTTTTATTCACCTCTAAAGGTAATAAGCAGTCAGAACAAAATGTTATTTTATTAGTGTCTCCTAATTTTTTCCTCCCGTGATGTAATTTATATAGTAAGAGAAATAAATATCCATCTTTAAATTGCTCTCAGTGGTGCAATACCAACATGCATTGCAGCTCTGATAATGTGCTTGATTTTTTTTCCCAGCTCAGTTAGTGTCACACTGCAAAAGTAAGTTGTATTTACACATATTTCTAAGCAACGTGCACGACAAGCTGCAGTATAAATCAAATCCTGTGAGTGCAATGCGAGACTACTACTCTGCCCCTGATTTTGTTATTCCAATTTCAGTTCCTTACGCCATAGTTTGTGGGGGAAAAAATCTTTTCAAATCCAGTCTGGTTGCTGCTAGCTCTGCTTTAATGTGATTTTGCAGGGTTTGGAAGGCAAGGTGTATTTATCCTAGACACACGCCTCCTTGCATGTAGTGAGAGCAGCTGACTGAAGTGCTGCTCCCAACCTGACATAAATCTATACGGGCAGAGTTTCACTGAGCTACATACATTTTATTAGCAGTACGTCAAAGTCATTAAAGTCTTAAATTAGGGCTCTGAGTAATGCAATTTGTATTTGTGTGCGCACATCAGTGTGAAATAATGCAACCTGCTCTAGCGTGGCCATGTGGGGAAAGGTGTGGGCATGACCAGGGCTGTGGTGAGCAGCGAGAGGGGACAGGAGAACACAGCAAACCCTCCTGGTTTTGTTGGTTGAGAGGCGAATCCCTCATTCTCCAAAAGAAGCTGCCAGTTCTTTCACCCTTAATTACAGAATCTCACTGAGCAAGGCCCTTAGCTTGCCCTGTGGATGTGGTGGCAAAAGCTAATCAAATACTTCTACTCCTTGGTGAAAACAGAAGGGCCTCATGTCTGAGGCCAGTGTTTTTACACCTGCTTTACTTTTGCGTTGTGCCATTTAAGTCTAACATGGCATTGCACTCACCCTTACAATAAGTGACTGGTGTTGGACCCTGCTGCAGCGCTTTGGAAGCTCTCAGGTATTTTGTCTCCTGCAAACTAATGACTGTCTTAAGATTATTTCTAATGATAACATTATTTCAGCTCCTCCTTCTCCTCTAGTTTGGATGCATAGTCCAATTTTAGTCCCGTTTGAAAGAAGCGTGTATTTCTCAACATAACCATTTCTGTTAAATTTCACAAAAACTGGCTACTACCAGGGGAAAGAAGTCCTGGTGATGGCTCCTGCTGAATGACAGGGTGCTGGGCTCCTCTCGGTCTTTGCTTGACCCTGGTGGTGTGGTTGTTCTCCAGGGACACTCGGTGTGCCTGCCCCTCGCTGTGCGCTGCAGGGGCACACAGCAGCAGTGCTGAGCACGAGGACGTGTCCCAGCACCATCTCTCACTTGGTGTCGGTTGGTTTTTACTCAGAGCACCATCCACTGATGGGTATGGATCGGCAAGCCTCAGTGATACTTGTATTGCCACTGCTGTTAATTAAGGCTGGGCTAATTGCCGCAGGTCTGCCCAGCGCTGGCTCTGCTCTCCCATCACGTCCCCAGCATGCCGGTCGCTGATGCCCCTCTCACCCAGCTGGCTACAAAACAATACTTATAAAATACTTACCTGCAGGGGCTGCAGGGTTTTTCTGATTTCTTTTTGTCTGGTCTCCTGGAAAAGAAACCCATCATAACCCACGTAAGAGCCCTTAACGCTTTGATTTGTCTGTTTCTTCCCGCTGTTCTGCACAGGGGCACGAACGCTCAGCCTGCCCAAGGATGTTCACGGTTGCAGGTTTCAGTAGCAGTTGAGGCTCGTCCTGAAAAAAAAAGCCTTCCAAAGACAGTGCCGCATGCCTGCTGCCCTTGAGGTGTCATTTTCCTTTTAATAGAGATCAGTTCAGTAAAGTTATTTTCTTTTTAGTTAGCACCTCGGCCACCTTCCCCTCTACCCCTCCCTGCCCTCTGGGGCTTGATTGACAATTGGTGAAGAATTTATTTATATTTACGCCTGGGAATGTCGCCAGCTTGGAGCAGTTTCTTTTGTGGCAGATGCTTCACGCTGTCCATGTGTTTATTAAATCTCATGCTGATTACTGCAGGTTCCTAATTTGTCCTCTGGACTATATGCTTAAAGAAAAAAAAGGGTGGACAAAGAGACTTGAAATTTTAAGAAGGCGTATAGTGACGGTGACATACGGCTGGTGTCATGGCTCTTTTTTTAGTCTCACTTTACTGCACCATCTTCTCATAAAACCGAGATGGGCCTTACCCTTTAAATTTTATTAGTACAGCTCCTTGGGATGTGAGGCAAGAGAAGTACTTTACAGAGTTTATCGTGTTGTACTCTTGCATCGCCAGGTCCCCGAGGCTACGAGTTGCGTAGCCCTGCACGCAATATGTCAGAGTAATAGGGAGGCGTGGGAGATGCACAAATCGACGGGCACCTCGCCCCCGTGAAATCCCTGAGGGAGGATAATCTGTGGCCACCTCGGGGGGTGTTGAGCTTCACCGTGCAGTTGGCTTCCACTGAACGGAGAACTGTGGTTTGGTCATAAGCTTAAACATAAGTTAGCCAAAACCAGAACTGAAGCTACCATAAACTATATTTAAACTATATTTATTTCAACAAATATTAGATCAATTTGAAAAAAATAAAATAAATCAAAAAGCTCAGCAAATTAAAAAAACAATTGGCCAAATCAACAGTAGCAATTAATACTTCAGGACAGACAGCATGAACAGGCTAAGAGTAAAATCAAATATTTATTTTTCAATCAAAACATTTTCAGATCAAAGCAGATCAAGAAAAAATTAATCTGTGCAGGGATGAAAACAGTTTTTACCCTGATCTGCTTCCTCTTGCTGCTAAACCAGTATGTAAATTATTCACCAAGTCTAATAATGCCAACGATTTTGTGCTGGGTTAATTTAAATAATAGCTTTACCTCTAACCTCTGTGTTGTTATCCATCACGAGACATCCACCGATAATGTTCCCTGGGCCATTGCACAACAAGAAGCCAAGGCAGAACCCGCAGGTGAGGGACAGAGGCTCCCCTGGCTGTCCCCAGCTCTTGGTGCTGGGCAGGGGGCACGGGGAAGAGCCCCCCAGCTTCACGGGGCTCCAGCCTCTGCCCTGTGCCCGACCCACCCCCCGTCAGCTAGCTGCCAGGTCTATTCAAATCAAGCCTTTAATTAAAATAAACGCAGTGGGCTTTCAATTAGACCAGAATGAAAATCGGAAAAGTTGTCTGACTGTTTCTCAAAATCTTCAAGGAGTATGATAAAACTTTGGTGTTATTATAAGACTTAATTATACCTTCAGTGCAGCACGCCGAGCTGATCTTAAAATAGCCTGATTTGTTTCCTACTGTTTGTTCCTTTAACAGGCTGCTAAACTGCTGCTTAGTGGCCCAGATTATTTCCATTAAAGAAATATTTATTGAACTTTATCTGAATTTAAATGTGAATATTTCCCTTAAAGAAAAAACTCGAGTAAAACAACAGGTGCTAGTGCAAAGAAAAGGTCTCCAGGAGCCCGCAAAAAAACAGTTCTGTTTGGAAATGATGGTTTTGGATGGAAAACAAAAATTTAACAGTAGAGGTAATGCCAAAATGTCGGATCAAGTATAATTAACTGCCACCATGTGATGAGTTATGCAGGCCTTGAGGTCTTTAAAGGACTGCCTGACTGCATAGCTCTCTGTGGGGTGAGGTACCGAGAGGCCTCGTGGCACTGTTGCAGTGATGCCTTCAGCCCTTACCACGCATCACAACATTTTGAGAAGGAATGCGCCTATCTGACCATTACAATAAAAAATTAATTTGGTGCCTTCGACTCCACAGACGGCACCTGTGGCTAAGTGGAAGGCACAACAGGATGTTACTTTTAGCCAATTAATTGTAGAAAGTGATGTTAGGCTTTATTTCTGCTTCTGGGTCTAGAGGCGGGTTTTGCACTTTTATTATTACACTCAGCTGTCTTAAAAGCCTCATGCTGGCTTCTTCAAAGATCTGCTGAAGCTGGAAGCAGCCACTTACCTTTCTTTTGATTTTTTTTTTTGTTAGTTTTCAATAATGAACGTGTTATTCTTCTATGTAAATGTAAAGTCTTTCTAAAACTAAGATGCATCTTTAAGGCACTGTTTTTGTAATGCCACCTGAACCAGTTGCTCTTGTTCCCTCTGCTTTCGGTGTTCTTCCGAGCACCTGTTGGGGTTTAGCACCTGATGGGCCCGTAGCACCTCCTCAGATAGGATGTAACAAAGGGGGTAGGACATCAATTTGGATGTAAAACACCGCTGCTGAAGTTGATGGCACAGGTAGCATCGGCACCAGCAGGGCAGTGCTCGATCCTTGGGGTTTTTGTGCTTGGCTTTCGGAGCTTTTAAATTATTTTCATGCCTGAGTGCTCCGTTTGGACAAGGTTCATCTATATTCATACAGCTGTCTGCAGAATTGAGTTTTGCTCTGGAGTTGCTCAGTCCCTTTGTCTGAACTCGGGGCTGGGGCCGCAGGGCTGGGGAGGCTGTTAGGCTTTGTGAGTGATGAGCCTCCTGCGCAGCGGAGGGGCCGAGAGCTTTCTTACCAAATTTATCTCTGCCTTTGCTCTGGGCGTAGTTCCAGGGATGAATTTGGCACTTTTCCCATATTTTCACCTGAGGGAAAAAACACTTCTCTGTTCCAGCAACCATTTCTAATTTTAGTTTGCTGGAGGATAAGCATGATAAATAATTCTGTTTTCACACAAGAGTTTCTTTGCATAACTGTTGAATTTTCCACCCACAATAAGCACTCTGACCAGGACATATATTTTTTAAAGTTATTCTGACTGAAATTCCCCATAGGAATAACTAACGATACTTTATCACAACCTGATCTCCCTGGTCTAACTTGTACGCTCAACAAATTCTAGAAGCAGTTGTGCTTTGCTTGATTTTATATTGTTAAATTATTCAGCGTTGTAAGTCCAATTTACCAAAGGGTTTAATAAAGCAGTTAGAAAACTTGTGACTGGCCAGAAATTGCTTCGTGTGTACCATTTTGTGTGCCCCTGGCCATTTAGGGGTGGGGGAGCAGTGGGTAAGTACAAAGCATCTCATTTGGGGTCATTATTTCATTAATTACCTCAGATGAGAGGGGGGACTGGGGCCTGTTCCATCTAGACTTTGGACGCACAGATTTTCATGGGATGGGACTATTTCTTCACATGAAAGATTACCACTTTACCTGATGGCTTCTCCAGACAATTCTTAAGTGGCACTTTGGGATTCTGGGCATGCAGCTGTGGCTGCAGAGCTCTGTTTTGTGTTCTCATTGAGCTCTCCACCTGCTCAGTTTTGAGCTGTTCCTATGAACTTCCTCAGAAAATGTGACCCTGGTTCACACTGTTACACAGACGAGGTCAAGCTCTGTACTGCTGCTCTCGTTTTCCTTCTTTTTAAGGTGTCATTAAATAAATTGTGTTCTTAGAAACTCAGAAAAACCTGTAATTTTTCATCTTGTTGGACTTCTTTTATATATTGCCAGTGCCATTTCCTTCCTCTTTCAGACAAGCAGAGGCCCTGCAGAGCTCCCTCATGCTCTGCTCCGGAGATGCTTGTGTTGTGAACGCTGCTCTGGCAAAGCAAGCACAGCACCAAGCCCTACTGTTGGAAACCAGATAAGTGGAGATTAAAAGAAATACATTAATTATTGCTTTGATGTAGGTAAATTTTGATTTTAACGTGTTTGGTGATCCTTGCGATCTATCCCAGCAGCCTCCGGATTCGCTCCCAGCAGGTGCTTTAGCTTTGCAGGAATTTGGGGCCGCGTCCATCCCCATGAGCATGGGGCAGCATCGTGGACCCGTCCTGCTCTGGCTGCTCACCTTCAAATTGCTGCAAGGTGAGCAAATTTGCAATTGCAAATCCTTGGTGGTGGATTTTTTTTTTTTTTTTGTCTTTTCTTAACAAATGGAGAAGATTATTTTTAAATGCAAATTTGACTTAAAAGTACCAGATCTTGAAGTTCCCTTTTGGGGTGTGTGTAGATCATTTACGTAGCTGTCTTGTCATTTGCCTTGACGCTTTCTTCATGCTATCCTTGAACAAAAGGAGTCAATGTGACTGTTCATCACTGAGATTTCTATTCTCCAGATACCCTTTAAGACCCACTTAGGCAATAAGTGTTCGTGCTTCTCCTGTTGTGGCTGGGAAGAAAGGTCAGAGATTTTTCAAAACTCACAAAGAATCAGACTTTTCTACAGGCAAACACCATGCCAAATGCATTACTGGTTTTGA